>BMAO01035083.1:0-210282 GCA_019973975.1 Trichonephila clavata
AGTTTTGTTAATTTAGAAACCTGGATGTCACGCGATGCAGAAGGCTGTGGATTTCAAATGCTAAATAATGACGGGATAGTGACTGCCGTGCAAGAAGAATCCGACCCTGTCGACGATGAAACGGATGAAGACGAGGACAACAACAATGAAAGTAGAAAGGGTCCATAAAATGCTGACGCATTTTTTGCGTTAGAGACAACTATGGAGTGGTACGAACAAAAATCACAGTGCTGTCCTACTCAACTACTGTTGCTGAAGTAAATCAGAGACCTAGCAGTGAAAAAACGAAGGTGTATAATGGTACAGCGAAAAATAAGTGACTATTTTCCACAATCGAGGTAAAATTGCGGCATTTTGCACCTATTTGCTTTTTCTTCAAGCACTTTTCCCGCATGTGATGATTTTCAATATTTGTATAGTGTCCAGTATCATATACTGCATGGATCGCATTCGGTTTTCGGTTATCCGAACAATTGCGTATCCGAACGGTGTCCGGTCCCAATTGATTCGAATAAATGACGTTCAACTGTAAAAATAAATCTTTTAGAATTCATTTACATTTTCACAAACAAATCTCAAATCTATTTAAAAAAAGAACTCTAACAAACAATAGTTTTAAGATGTACACAACTAAATGAAAATTGTATCTCTTTCGTTACTTCCGTAAATTAAATTACCACCAGGAACGAACATAATTACTTCCTCGTATTTTTAGAGAATAAACTTTTAGATCCCTTTTGGATAATAAAGAGCAAAACTTAAATTATCTAAATTTTGTTTGATCTCTTTTATGTACTCATAATGAACACATACATTTAGTTCTTTTTACAGATAACAATAAAATTATTAGTAATAATTATACTTTATTAATAAAAACTTCTCATTTTTCATTTCTTTTAGCGAAGCTACGAGGTATTGAATTTTAGTTTACTGGGGAAAAATAATTAAAGTCAAATATTTATTTTATCTTTTGCTCAATATTTTTACTATCAAACGTCCTTTAAATAAGCATATTAACAGATTTAAGTGAATTTTTAATATGGATTTATTTGATCATTGTCGGGAATTTCAAAGTAATCGTAGTAAAAACAAATAGCGTGGGATTGATATTTCAGCCAATATTCCGATATCGTTCTGCAAGAAAAAAACTAAAGAAAATATTTCCACCCTTTGGAACACTCAGTACACGCAATCAGCTTATTCTTTTCTGACAAAGAAGCTTTTTCCAACCTTTTCACAAAGACTATTTTGCTATCACTTTTTGCAAATTATAAAAACACTCAATTCATTCATGGTAATTTTAAAGCGTACCTCAATAGGTTTAAAATATGTTCTTTCAAACTTTGTGACTGTATGGTGGTGAGCAATCTTATCCTTTTCATATCCTTTTCTGTTCAAAATTTAAGAAAGAGAGGAAATGCCTGGAAACCAAACTGCATGCTCTTAAAATATAAACTGGCCTCCTAATTTTTTTCAATTTGTTTCTAGTAAAGCTTCGTTCACTTTATTTTATAACTTCAGTGATTTGATTTTGAAATTTTTTATACATTTTTCATTTCTCTGTTTTTGGAAGTTCATTGTCTTGGATTTTTAGTGTAATTGTTTTATTTTGTAAAGTATTTTTGTCTTTGTAACTTATTTGTTTGGGTTATTTTATTATTTTGAAACTTTTGTTTTGCTATTTACTTATTATTATTATTTATTTATTTTTTTGTTTATTTTTAGTTTACTTACTTCTGTAAGCCCCTTGTGATGCTTGTTACCCACGAAAAATACTTTATTACTTCTTTTAAAAAGTAATGCTATCTTAAGAGCCGGCTGGGTAGCATAGTTGATTTGTCGCTGGTCTTGTGCACCTAATTTTGTGAGTACAACTTCGGCCCAAGAGGTTTGGATTTTCATGATGCAGAAAATTGACAGCGTCTACGTCGTATGATTATGAGGCATGTTTAAGTTTCCCAGAGTGCTTGTTTGGTTTGGGTGCTCTCTGCAAAATTAAATTTCTAGTACCATTTTACCTCTTCAAAGCTCAGGTGCCTTCCTCTGGAGAGGAAACTGTTAGTCAAAATCACATTGCAGCGATTGATATTACACCTTTATGGTGACCCACTAAAAAGTGATACCAGATCCCGGAGAATGTGCTAGGTCTGTAATGGTGAATACCAATCCGCAGCCCTATTTGAAAAAAGTTACAGTTTCAGTTTAAAATGTTAGTTCCTACAGTGAAAAACTTTTTTCAATACATAAATATTTTATAAAATGAATCCTTAATTCAAAAATTATTATTTTGCACTATGTGTGTGATTCGAGTTTTTATATTTTCTGTAATACATATTTCTCTGTAATTCATTATTTGTGGAAACAAAATATGCTACTACTTTCACAACTTTGTGAAATATCTTCAACTATGAATTCAATTATAAATATAATCATACTTTCTAACTAAGCTTTTGTTTAACTCCAGTCCCTTCATCCATTAATTCACTTTAAAATATTAAGGCATTAGATAAATGGTTTAAATTTGACTTAAATTATTACAATAAATGTTTATTTTGATAAATTTGAGCTTTTTTTTATTGAAGAGAGCGAAGAGGAATTGCAGGAAAGAAATGAATACACTGTAAAACATTGTCTTCTTGTAATATTTATCTGTTTACTTTAAATTCTTTCATAAATGGATAGAACTGGAGTGAAAAAAAATGCTTGAATATTCTTGGAATTTAGAATGGGTTTTTGAAATTCTAAGAAATAATATTTTATTTTATTTTTAATTTATTTTAAGCATAAAATTCAGAGAGTTTAGTTTTATTGGATCAGTTTTGCTTTTTGTACGTTTAATAGATATAATTGTTCACATATAAAAAGAAAATAAATACCTCCATTTCATTAATCGGTTTTCAGTCTCTTTTTACTTTGATATTTTGTTCACTATTTGAAATAAGATACTTATAATTTGTATTTTAAACAGTTGAAACTTTAATTATGTTTCCCAAAAACGTTTAGCATCCCTAAAATGTTAGAGATACTTACCCATATAATTGAAAACTTCTTTATTCCACACTATTTTATATTAAACTTTCTAATTAAATTACTTATAGTCAGATTATGAAGGATTGTATTTCAGAGATTCAGCATATTGTTTTGTATACAAAGTTAGAGTTATTACAATTTTAAGGCTTATAATTATATGAAATTCCTTTTTTTAAATTAATCCTCCAGTTAGAATTTATAGAGTAAAGTAGGGGTATTCAACCTTTCACGATTGACAGACATTTTAACAAATTTACAATGATCCGTTATTCCCATCCTTAAATTCACAATGGTTCGTGGTCCACAAGACTGTTAAAAAATAATGTAATCAGGAAATTTTTTCACAAAAATGGAGCTTTGTTTTACTAGACTACAACTGATTCTGGGAAGAGATGGTGTTTATATGCAGATTTGTATATATATATATATATATCGCTTACAATAAAAAAGTTAAATGAAAGTCAAATTAAAATACATTGCAAACCTGTTAAAAAAAATCCACCTTTTTTCCCGAAAATTTCTGAGATTTCATGCATAGTTAGATTTTCTTATTTTTAAAATTATATAAGATACAGCAAATTTTTTGAAAAATTTGACATTTTCAGTCAAATTTATCTTAAATGGATTTCAAACATATTAGTAAAATGTTTTAACCCTTTATCTAATGACGGTACTTATAAGTACCACTCACTTTAAAATTACATAGAATAACCATTTTTACGAGTACTCTGACGATACTTAGCAGGAATATTCTTTTAAATAGACTCTTCCAAGATATAGGGCAGCACGGGTTCTATGATGAGTATTTTAGCAGGGAAGGCGAATAGTTTTATAGCAGAAATTACGCTTTCTGCTGACATTTTGATCGGATTGAGAAGATTGTCATTTTTGTTTCTAAAAAGTAGTTAATGTCAAAAGGTAGGTGCCTTATTTTATTTTTATATGTTATTGACGACCTTAGAAAAATATTTGGCTATTTATTTTAAGTGAACAGTGTATATAATTAATTTTGATATATTAATTAATTAGCTGTAATGGATTAAATTTCCCAAAGTTAATTATTTTGTTTATGTATATCCTTAATTTTTCAATGTAGTGACTTAGAAAAAAAATATTGCATGAAAAAACTACAGTAAATCATAATGCGGTAGATAAAGGGTTAAATATCAAGAATAACAGAAAAATGGCGGTTTTTACGCCAAAAAGCAGACTACAATTTTTATTTAAATTGCCTCAAATTTTAATAAGAGGCAACTGAAATTATTTCAGGGGGCCATCCGTCATTCGTGGGCCACGGGTTTAAGACCTCTTGTGTAAAGGAACAGATGAATAAAATAACTAATTTACTATGTTTAGGCTGATAAGTAAGTTCTTTAACCCGAGATAACAAAGCATCAGAAATGCCAGAGAAAGCTTGTTAGTAAGACAAATGCATTCACAGAGTAATATAACAATATATTTGATGGTTTCGCCACCCTATCATAGCAGAAATATTAAGTATCGAAGGAATAAATCTATTTCAGTTTATTAGAGCCTAGTATTTCCTTGTATGAGCATAGATACTAATAATTTCTTTTATAAAAAAATAGTTTTGTGTATGAGAATGATTTAATATGAATAACAATAAATATTTTCTCCGTATTCAATTCATTAAATTTGAAATTAGAGATTAATTTTATGAGTAATTTTCCCTGAAGTTTTTATTTGTATTGCTTGTACATTTGTGTTAACTTTCTTATGTCTTTAAAATCCTTATTTTTTTACGATGGTTAATAATAAATGTTGTCTTTTGCCATAAAATATTAACAGGAACATTATTCGATTACATTCATCAACATATGTAGTTAGTTCAATTTCAGATAAGTTGTTTATTTAAGCATATTTGACGCTTTTTTTGTCATATATTTTTGTGTTGGAAGAATGTCAAACCAAACAGAAATGAAACACATGGGATCTGTTTAAAAAATGTCCGATCTTTGGCTGTAAAAATGTAATACTTACGTGCCGGGATTAGAACATTAACCTCCTTTAAAGAGTACCTCGTGGCGCTTCCATATACTTACCCTACCAATCATTTTAATTTTAAAAACTTTTTTGAAAGACTTTTTTTAGTCATCGGTGTTTTCTCTTCTAAGTTTCAAAACGAAATATAGCCTAGTAATCCTAGTCGTGAACATGTGCCTAGTTAAATCGATACACAGTTTCGAGTCCTTGTACTATTAAAGTTCTACAGTGTAGTAAGATAACTAAATCGGTTGTAAGACATTTTAAATCTATCGAAACTCAAAGTATTCACATTGACGTGGTATGAGAGTTTCAATATTCTAAGGCACGCTCTTGTGTCGTCCGTGTCACTTGACAGAGGCATAAAATTACAAAATCAATCGAAAATAGCCTTTGTGTAGCTTCTAATTACAACGTTAATAAACACTACTTCCCTCCCTCTCTCAAAATGGGATCCTTTGAATGGAATTTTCAATTTTGGAAACAAACAGAATTCATAATTTGGTTGCTGGGAGGTTGAAGCACGATTAAAATTTCATTTTTCTCCAAAGAAACTAAGCTTGTTCTGTTCTGCAAACAGCAGAGCTTGGGCACATATTTTTCAACCACTCTATGCTTGTTCAGTTCATATGCAAAATTGCATGTGTATGATGTTTACTGATCTCAACCTCTTTGGAAATTCCTGATACGGTCAAGGGACGATCTCCTGCTAACAAATTTTGCACCCTCCACCAACAGATGCATTCTGCTTTCTAAGCAGTGTTGTGGCCTTCCTGAATGCAAGTCACTTTCCACTGACGTATTCCCTTTTTTGAATCTTATGAACTACCCTATAATTGTGTTATCCCAGTAGGATTGTCTCCAGACATTTGCTGAATCTTACGAATTATTATGCTTCCAGAATGACCTTCTTTAATGAAATTTGATGAAATATCGTTTCTTAATTCATTTACTCTTCAAGAATGAAATATCCGATGAATAATAATATCACCTCAGTCTGTAGTCAGCAAGTAGTTAGTAGTGACTAAAACATTGCAATCTAGCAAGTGCATTAAGCTGGTTTTTTCCCTCTGAACAAAGTGACACCATCGCAGCATTCTTGCTGCTTGGGGAAAAAATTCAGATCGAATACTTTTTAGACAGCACTCGTATGAGTTTGAGGCGGTTTCCACCAAATGATCTATTTCCTGTTAGGGAACTAATGACCTCCTAAAGGCCACGTAATTTCACGAAGGAAAGTCCCCAAGAAAGGACAATACCGACGCTTAAGTTCTAGGGCAATTCAACCTTTTAAGTCATTTTGTTCTAGCTGACAGTGAAGTGACCACACACAACACACACACAACACACACACACACACACAACACACACACACACAACACACACAACACACACAACACACACACAGCGTAGTTCCCATGCCAATCTTCGGCTTCAAAGTTCACAACATTAGGAGTGACAAGGTCCAATAGATGAATGGTAATCCCGGCTACGTCCAAACAGAAATGATTCTTCGTCATGTGTCTCTTTTGAAGGCGTGACATATTCCCCCTTTAAAGAGACTCGAAATGGAGAAACTCACGCATTCCAAGAGACACTCCTATATTCTTTCAAACTAACTCTTAGATTGACTCTCATACACTCTTCTAGAAATGCTTGTTAGCCAGTGTCTCTCAAACTGTGGAGCGCGCCCCCTAGAGGGCGTGATAAACCTACCAGGGGGGTGCGAACCTATTGAAAAGTAGAAAGCTAAAGATTATTTTAAAAAAATTATTAATTTACTGAAGAAACCAAATGAAATACATTCTGCATAATAGAAATAAAATACACATTTACACTGATGTAATACAATGTATATATCTCATAAATGTATTACATCAATGTATTTAATATTAATTTAACATTACTGAACAAAGAACAAGTTTAATAATTACAAGGAATCCCATGGACTTGTCATATATAAAATTATAGGCAAAAAGTAACACTTATCTTGATAATTTGTACGGTTTATTATTATAATCCCATAAATGCCGATTAAAAATTACGTAATTATCTCTCCAATGCCAATGTTTAACACGTAGGAGAGTGTATGTGGTGTATTGGGATGGGATAGAAAAGGAATAAATAAGCAAATCCTCTGAAATAAGTAAATCCTTCGCAAACAACACACACTGTCAAGGTCATCTCATTGCATTCTAAAGACTTCGGAAATATTTTATGGATAGCAGTGCACAGAAAAGATCGTATTTCGGAAAGACGTATATATACGTCCGGAACAATAACCGCACTGGCTAAGCGAGACGTTTATATACGTCAAAGTATAGTATAATTGAATTAAATACATTGTTATTGTATGGAGGGGGGTGCGATGAAAATTATGCTTGAATATTGGGTCTCAAATATTGAAAGTTTGAGAAGTAGTATTGTAAGCTCTATCGCCCACGATGATCTCTCAAGTCTCCAGATAACGAGCATCACAATGCGTCTTACGCAGCCTTCACATCAGTGATCCGGTCTGTAACATCCTCTCACCGCCCCGACACTCCGGAGGGTCAGAGAAAGTTTATTTTAATTGTAATATTTATGTCTTCCTATAATAAACATTCTTTTTAACCCATTTTTTACAATATGATAGTATCAAAGTTATGTATCAGACATTCGTACCTTTGAAAATCTTATGATGTCTGTAGATATTCGCATGCATAATACAATTCCATAGGAAAGCCAGTCTTATAGCACTCATACTTAAAACTAAATTCATATTCATTGAAATTAATGAATCCCCGAACAATTTTAAGGTAAAACAAACTGAAACACTCGGATCAATATATTTGTAAACCTAAATGCAAATTTTACTTTAAATTCACGAAATTAGATTAGACATATTGTTAAATCTGAAGTCCATCCACAAAAAAGCAATTCATATTTTCAATTCATACTCTAGATCAGGGATTTTCAAACTTATTTTGACTTATGGAACACTTAGAATGATAAAGTGTTCCAGGGGAACCCTCTCTTTCTCTCTCTCTCTCTTGTAGGAGAATATATCATAAAATAATATTTAAAATAGATAAACATATTATAGGTAATTTTTTTAAAAGAGCAATGTATAAAAAAGGCTGCATTTGTTATTAAATTTTTTATATAATGTTAATTTTAATTTACTCATTCATAACATTAATATATGATCCATGTATCATCTACATGCTGTTGTTGTTACTAATGCCCCTGTCTGACGTAGTCAGATCGAGGCCCACGAAATTCATCATGGCAACGGGCTAGATCTACGCCTGTCGTTAGCCTAAGCTTTGAGCCCCCATGAACGTGACAGTACGATTGTTGCTCCCATAACACGATAGATGGCGACACCATTCGGATCCACTTATTAAACGAGGACGTTCTCCGTGTGTATTCGGCGGGTATTTGGTGGCATCGGGCATCGAACCCAGGCTTTCCGGTCTGGAGTCCGATGCTTTAACCACTAAGCTACCCACGGCCCACATATACATTTTAATCAGTAACTGGGATATGTGCTTGCATTTTTTTACATAGACTATCAAAGTATAGGTCTATTGAAAAAAATCTGCAGTCACATTTCCTATTCTGCGTTTAATAATTTTTTTTTATATTTTTCACTTAAATACACTGTTATGAATGGCATTGAATGTTTATAGCTGTTGGAGAAATCCTGTGTATTCTGCATGAACTGGCAACCTAAAATTTAGGAGCTGTTCTTGCTAAAATTTAGATTTTAGAGGATTTTTATTCCGGATAAATTTTTAACCAAAAATCAAGATATGTTGATGTGTGTTATTGTTTACAATGCCACTAGTCTGACTGTGTCAGATCGAGGCCCACGAAATTCATCGTGGCAAGGGGCTAGGTGTACGCCTGTCGTTAGCTTTCAGGTGCAGGTGACAGTACGATTTGGCTCGGCTCATACATGATAGATGGCGACAGCTGCTACGACGCACCCACCAGACTTTTGGACCTACTGATTTAACCCTCCGTGTGTACTCGGAGGGTATTTGGTGACATCCGACATCGAACCCAGGTGTCCGATGCTCTAGCCACTAGGCTACCCTCGGCCCAAAGTCAAGATCTGATTCATATCTGTATTTTAACAAAGAATCTGGCGATAGTTCAGTCACTCGTTCTTGTTATATCATTTTAGAAATGAATTAAAATAATGAAATAATTTTCAATTAATTCCTGATTTTAATTGAAATATTGAAATAAATTTTGAATCCAGGCCATAAAAAACTTATTTCTACTTTATACACACATTTATAATTTTCTTTTCGATTTTTAATTTTGACTCCTGGAACTCCTGGACATGCCTGGTAGAGCCCTCGGGTCTAGTGGAACACATTTTGAAGACCACTGCTCTAGATATTAATTCATTTCACTTCGGCTCATGCTTATTTTTGAAAACCACCTTAAAATGTGAACATGTGAAGTCGCTAAAAGTAGTAGAATTGTTCACATGAATTTAAGTACCGTACAAAGTGTAAAGCTAAAAATAAAAGTAAATCCTACAATTCTTTCTTTGAATCAATGTATTGGGATTTAGAAATCTAAATGATTATATAAAATGTTAACTACAGTCATTTCTTCAAGAAATGATTCGTTAAAATCAAGCGAGGATGAAAGCTTTGTAAACTGTCATGCAAGAACTCACTTGGAGAATTTAATTGAAGCAAAAAAAAGTTATCAGTGACAGAGTGAAACTTTAAACAATGTAAACAACATATAAAAAGAAAAAGAAAGAAATACTTTGAAGAAGCTTTTCTCTAAAATAATTAAAGCAACAAAAAAAGAAAATAATACTAGAACAAACCATCATATCAATAAAACATGTTCGCATTTGAATTGATTCAAGTATCATTCTTTCTCAGACGTATATTGTTATTTTTAATGTTGAAGTTGTTGGGATTTATCAAAAGCCTTTCAAATGAAAATGATGACAGGAAATATTAAAGATGCAGCTCAATTTTGCTATGAAATGAATTTTTTTTCACGTCACAATTTCAGACGTTTTAAAAAAGAAATCGAAAAATTAATTAGCAAATTGAAAAAAAATGCTATGCAAATTCAAAGAGAAAAAAAGCAAACAAAAGGAAGAAAAGTTAACTAGAAATATATAAAAAATAAAATAAAAAAGAAATCGAAAAAAAAAATATGATCCACAAAGAAATGACGAAAGGATTTTTTTTTAATTCATGGAAAAGAAAAAGTATATAAATAAGAAGAGAAAAAAACGTATTAATATGGTTGAAGAAGCAAACTGAAGATTGCTGAGGTGTGCTTCTGGATTAAAAAGAAATACCATGCTTGTTAGTACTAAAAAAATATTATAAAAAATAGTTTCAAAATTTTGAAATATTTTTTTTCTATAATTTCTGAAGTTAGGTGTAACTAGAGATACATCAAATGCTGTCGGTGACAGAATTCGTAAATGTAAACCGTCATCATATGACGAAGACAACATTTGTGTGCGTGAACTCTTCTTCACTTTTAAATCTCCCACACATCAGGTGACAATTTTCAAACTTAGTTCTATAAAATGGGCCTAGCTTCAAAATAATCTTGTGAAGAGATAAATGAAATGAAAAAAGAAGTACTTAATTCACTGGCTAAATAAAGTGTTAACAGATCTAGTATACCCTGAAATCTTACGAAATATTTTTTGTTGACATATTAACAGCAATCTTAAAAATAATTTTCATCCTATTGGAAATGCAAGCCACAATGGAGTGAGATGTTTTTATTATTAGCTCACTCTATCCCTATATATATATGTAGTTGTATATCTTTGCTCAAATTTTCAATCGTTAATAAAATAGTTTCTATTCATCTATTAAGTTCAATTTTTTTTGAACATGTATTGGATGACACTTAATGTCAATACAGTTTTTTCAAATATTAATTCATTAATTACCGGTTTCGATGTCAACTTAGATTTGTCTCCATTGTTGTAACTGTTAAGACAATGACAATAGTTGGTGTCGAAAACTGGTTTTTCAGCCAAACTACCCAAACCGGGTGTGCATTGTTAAAACAATGCAGATAAACCATGCTTTTTTTGAATTCCTACTATTAGTTCACTCTCTTCATATGTATATATCTTTTTCAAATATTCAATCATTAATAAAATACTTTCTTTTCATCCATTCAAAGTAATATAATTTTTTTTATATTTCTTGTTATAAGGGATATTTCTATAAACAATAATTATGCAACAAACAAAAGTATGTAGTGATATTTCAAAAAGTAAGAGCTACAAATACCTTCTTAATAGTTGATGACTTTTAACCATTTACTCTATATTAACATCGTGTCAGCTAAGTTTCTTAGAGATAGTATGCCAGCATCGTAAGCCCAAAATTGCGGGCTCAATCCCGGCTGTATTTGATAGATTTTCTAGATGAGAAAATCATAGGCATGTGTGTTATATGATTATGTAGCATGTAAAAGATTCATTGAGTATCAATTTGACTCGGGTACTCTAAGAAAATTAAAACCGCGGTATATTTAGCATCCAACGCGAGAGATCAGATTGAATACATTTAGTAAGAGCCGCCGCTAAATAGAGTCACCATGGGATGGCTCTCACATTTGGACTGTAATGGCTTAGTTGCCAATATGCAGGGGAGCAGGTTGTGCCAACACAGGTGGCATCCCTGGTACTTGAGCTTGATTCAAATTCACGGGGTTTGTCGATAATTTCCTCGAGTCGCTTGAAGTTTCGACGTTAACCCCACTTAAATGTGAATCATTATTTAATTAAAGTTTTTATCTGGTTTACTAAGCTTAGCAAGTTAATAAAGTGTTTCTAGCGAATTACACTAAAACCTATGTTATGAAAAACATTTTTTTTTATCAAAGAAAAAAATGTTTATTTAAGTTGCCACAAAAATATACTTCTTATTTATTTTATAAAGCTTATTATTGAAGAAATACTGAAAATAATAACTGATAATAAAAGTAAATAATTATCTCTTTCTCTTTACCTTTTAACGAAAACTAATTTTTCAATTTGTCACTAACCCTTCTTAATAAATAATGATCTTTTTCAGATAACAATTAAGTATCTTTAGACACAAAAATACTAGATTTTCTGATGTATTACTTCTTAATATTTTCTCAACATTAATATTCTTAAAACTAGATGTCGAAAGGGAACTTTTAAAAATAGTGGCTAAAACTAAACTTATTGTTGGCTAATAGCCCTTTAATGTGATTAACTTTTTAAGCTACTCACAAAAAATTCAAAATAAATCGTTTTCGAGTTCATTAATTATGAATTTTGAAAACGTAATGAAAGAAATAAAATATATGATGGTATAATGATGGAAATATTCTATAGAAATAAATAAACATTTTGAAAAAAAATCTTCAAATGGATTTTTAAAATGTTTGAGTAAAAGGAAGATTAAAAATTACTAACATAAATCTAATAGTAAAACATATATTATATTATACAAAAAAGAAAATAGAAAGAAAAGCATTTAAGTAGTTAAAATCTGAAGTAGTGGCCCAAACGAAAATTTATAACTCAATTTCAAATTTTAGTTGATTGCAAATGTACAATATTTAACATCTGTTTATAAAAATTAAATTAATGCTCAATAAATAAATATTAAGTGTATAATATGATTCTTAAAAATTTAAATTAAATTATTTACAGCGAATATTTAAATTTAAAAGCAAATGATTTTAAAAATTTTTTTAAAGTTAAAGTATGGGGATTGGCTTAACATGCATTCACTAATCTACAAAAAAATAATTAGTTTAGGATAAAGGGTTTTCTTGTAATTATCCATTAGCCATGGGTAAGATACTTTTATTTTAAAGAAAACTGTTATTCTAAAAGAAAAAAAAGGTACATAAATCCTCCAAGGTGAGTTCAATCCCTCAAAATCTGGTTTTTTAAAAAATAATATGCAAAATTTCCATTCACTCATTAGGATATTTTGAACATATATGATCATAATGCATTGAGAATTTACTCCAAGACGGGAAACATAGGTCGACGATCTCGTGCCATGTACACATTTTTTCTTCCCACTGGTTTTCGAAAAATAAAGAGCGCAGAAAATATGACTAGTATAAAAGGTACACAAATTAAAAAAGAGGAATGGAGAAGCACATGTCAGTTTCAGAGGGGGCTACCAGGAAAAAAAACTATAATTGCGGACATCTGTCATTTTATTTCACAGTAATTTCATTCGAAATTTCCCTCACAAAACCTTTTTCTTCTTTTTTTTATTTGACTTATGTACGGGTTTTGAATTTTCGGTAACTTTTTGAGGAAAAAACGGACTCTCGTCATACAGACATCTACTTATATTCGAAAATACACAGCTCTATAATTAAATAGTTATTAACAAAACATTTAAAGTATCCGACTACCCTAAAATTGTGTATTTTGCCAAAAATTAGCAATTTTTTTATGATTTTATTTTGTAGGTGATCTTATTAGCTTTATGAAAATACCAAGTTTATTATTTTCCGTTCACTAGAACAAAAACTACAAGTGTTTTAGTAAAAGCAGATGCCATTACTTTAAGCAAGATGCCCTACATTAAAACGCGTTTTCCTCGAAATGTGTTTTTTTAATTAATCAAACAGAGCGATTGCTGAAAAAGCTTTGAAAATAGTGAACTGAAATTTTTTGTATATGTTCTATATAATAGTAGAAGTATTTTAACCTTCAGATTTATCAATCACTGTCTTATTATAAAATTTACAGTGCCTTATGTTAACATAATCACTGAAATTTTAAGCAATTTCATATAATAACTAAGATAAAGTGTTCTAGTTTTTGTAAAAATTAAAATATCTCTTATCCTCACGGTCATTTCAAAAATGAATAACATAGGAACACATCAGAATTGAAAAGGTGAAAAATTGTTCATAAATTTTTGGCACAGAATAGGCTTCGTTTAGGTTATTTTTTGTAAATTTTTACTAATTTTTTCCCACTTTAGTAATAATAATTTATTTTTTCTTCTTAATTTTAGCATATTTTTTTAAAATGTACTAAACAATTCTAAAAACAACAACAACAAAAAATTCCCATATCTCCATTTTTTAAAAAAAGTTGTAGCAAATAGTGGAATACCTTAATTATTTATAATTTTCTATATGCATTACTCAATTATTTTATTAAGTATATAAAATTTAGCAATACTAGCTGAAGAATAATTCATGTGAATGAGAATTGAGATTATTTGCAAAAATGAACTGATATATGCACTAATTTAAAAAAAAGCACTAATGAAAATTTTGAAAAGAAATGATTAAAAAGACTGCCGCTGTATCATTTTTGTATGAATAGAAACATAGTAGAATTCAGGCACATAAAAATGAAGAAGAGAATTAATAAAATGAGGAAATGTATCAAGTTATGATTAAAAATTATTATACTAATAAGCTTTTAATGTTATTTAGTTCTTTCTTCAAAATTGTTTAACACTGGATGACACTTTTTTAATTCAAAGCACTTTTGATGTAGCAAGATATTGAATTTAAAATGCGTACTACTTTAGAATAACTGTTTGTTATCAAAAATAAGGACTCCTTGAAGGAAAAGTTCATTTCATTTATTTAATCAACTGAATGGAAAAATATATCGGATTAAATTTGAAAAGCTCGCTCCGCAAGAACTTATTATGAGTTACTTTTCTTATTATGCCTGACTAACTTAAAGTTGTTTGTTGATAAATAAAATCGAAAATTACTTCTCTTTGTAACGAATCAATAAAATGTAATGAAGGAGGTGGTATTTTTACAAAGTAAAATTCTTTGAAAAATGAAAAATAAACATAAAGGCAAGGGAAACGACTTAATTTATTTCTTTCAAAATATTACTTTATTTTGGAAAAAATAAGTATATACACAAATGAGCTGTTTTCTTAATTTTGTTTCGCTATCTGTACCTGCCAACTTTTGTTTACGAACTCTGCCATTTCGTACTTCTTTTTCTTAGGCATTTTGCTTCTTGTAATCGATCGTCTGTGTACACTTTGTAAAAATTAATTTATTCATGAAAATGTTTTTTTTTAAAAGGGACGCAATATAAAAGAAAACCGATTTTCGACTAAATGACATCCACATTTTTGAAAATATTTATAAATGACACTTTAGTTGACATAGTTTTAAACTTTCTCAGGTATTTTATTGCACACTTTACATATGTAATTATTGTTGCATTAAAAAAATATTAACATTTAACAGGACTGTTCTTATTTTCAAAAAATTGAGGTAAATTAAAATTTACAATTTATAAATTGAAAAAAAATTTCTCACAAAATGAAACAAAAGGGCAATAGGGAAAAAATCCCTTTTTTTTAAAATCGATGCATTATAAAAGAAAAATCGATTTTCGACTTAATGTCTTCCATATTTTTGAAGATATTTATAAATGCCATTTTAGGTGACATTGTTTTAAACTTTCTCAATCATTTTATTGCACAATTTACATATGTAATTATTAGTGTATTAAAATATTAATATTTAACGAGACATTACAAGTAAAACTGTCCTTATTTTCAAAAAGTTAAGGTAATAAAAACTTACAATTTATGAATTGATAAAAATTTCTCTCGGAAAGAGACAATGATGGATTTTTAAATATTAGCCTTTCACAGATTTGACTATTAAAGTAGATAGCATGTTTCGAATTTTTTATTCTTCTAAGCACTTGGAAATTTTTTTAAATAAAAGGTGACTGGGCGTTTTTTACTCATATTTACACAATATTATATGTTGTGTTATAAATGAGTTTTTAATGTGCAGCCGAAATGTAAAATACTACAAATAATTAAAAGAAAAAAAATGGAAATAGCTGGACAGTAATTGGTTTGGTAAAATGAAAAAAATAGACAGTTAAATAAATTTCATAAGAAAAGTCTTACACTTAATACTGTGGACTTTCGCTAATTCAAGCATTTGATAATACGAATCTCTCTCTAATTCTAAGTATATGCTCGGTTTCTAGAATAACTCTTGATACTTCGAACTAAAACAATACATTTTGGTACACTCAATATTTTGAAGTAAAATCTGTGACTGGTAAGATTACAACACGGATAATTCAATGTTATCTTATAAAATACTCGACAATTCGAACACTCACTATCATGTACAGTCCTGTAGAAAACAGGTTGGAGCTTACAAGTTTTGTTGTCTCTGTATGTCTCTTCTGTAATAGCTAAAATTGTGGTCTTGGACCTCAATAACACAAAAAGCGATTAAATCGAATCGGAGGAGTTGACTCCGATAACTCTGACAGAAGCTAAAGTATCTCTAAGCAAACGAAGCAAATTTTTCTTTCAAAATCATGTTGATGCAGACATTTTTCAAGCTTCAATTGTTCTATAAAAATATATTGACAAGGTTAGATTGAATGCCATGAAACAAATAAAGACGACAGAATTTTCATCAAAAAAGATTAATCATGTACAGTATGTATTATTTTAATAATTGCTTTTTTAATACATAAATGTATTAACTTCTGTATGATGTTTATACTGTATATAATGTATACTTTTTAAAAGTACTTTAAAATAATTTTATACATATGTACAATTGTTGTTTTATTACATAGTTTCAAATTTAAATGTGTTAGAAAATTTTTTCTCTTTGTGTATTTTAGGAATTTATTTCTACTCTCTTGATAATTTGAACTCTTAATAACTCTAAGTTTTTCATTGGAGCCTCCAACTTCGAATTATCGAGAGTCGATTGTAGTTTGTTTTGGTAAAATAGCAAACAAATAATTACATTCATAAGAAAATATTTATTTTCACGCTCGATGAATGAATTGAAAAAGTAGACGGCTATCGTGACCTCAATAAAGGCAAATATGTTTATCAGAAAATATAAAGCTATGAAACTCATTAGATTAAAATATTCTTTAATTCACTTTTATTTTTGGAAGACATTTTTTTTAAATATCCATATGGTGACCGGTTGAGAAAGAATTATCCCAACATAGTCCTCGCGTGTCGTAAGAGACAACAGGGCCTGGTTTCCCAGGCTAGGATTTGAGCGTGAAGCTAACAACCCTATTCCGTAGACCAGAGGTGGGCAGACTTTTGTATGGCTGGTCTACTTCTAATTTCTTTAAGTGTCGCTGTCCACCCAGTGGCGTAAGTGTGGTAAGCTACAAAAAGAGCCAAGTAATATTTACATCCTAACAATAATAAATACAGAATATGGCTGTGGTGGGACTAATCCCCATCTGGTCTAGTGAAACTACACCAGATCCATGAGTCCATAAATCTTCACAAAGTCTAAGAACAGCAGGTGGGAAGCAACAGCCTCCTCACATGAAAACCCCACACATTGCAGAATGTGCAGAGGAGAAAAAGGACTAATTTCCCATTTGGTGCAAATTGGGAAGCTTCTTTTGCCACCTTCAAAATTCATGCAAGTCAGGTGACCAGTGGAAACTCGCGAGAATTCCGGTAGATACAATCTTGAACATTTGAATAATATGACGGATCCAGGATGTCTTTGAAAATATCATGGGTGTATAGAAGGGACAACTCAGGTTCTACATATCAATTCTTCAGCCCTGGAGTAGATCTCGGTTGACGTAAGGACCATGTGGTCTTCACACAAAAAAAATACAGAATATACACTTACCTACATAATTATAAAAAAACTTACTCTTTTAATGCCACGTTTTAAGTAAAACACAAGATAAAACATAATAATTATACCCACAAGTTTAATAATATCAAATGATGTATTTACGACCATACAGCTCAAAAACTCAAAATACCATTAAAAAAATAAATCATTTTCATTTAAAGTTGGTTCTCGTAGAATTTTATAGTCCCAGTACAAGACTTAGTCTACATACTGTCCTCCCAACCTTGAATATCTCGGTATATAATTACTAACTGCTAATCTTGCAATGGATCCCAAGTGGTCGTTTGTGAAATGGGAATGATATGTTATCTTAACTACATCTCATCATTGAAAATGCAGATTTACGTAGGTAGGTAGTGTAAGAGAATGATGTTAAATGAAATGCAGCTTTTTTTAAGTTATAATAATTTACTTTGTCCATTAACCGATGTATGGCCTGAATACCTTCGCTGCCGGGTGCCTTTTATTGCTGGATGTAATATCAACACAAGAATCCAATCCTGCGGAACCGTGAGCTGTGGGTGATATTTCAGCAGCCAACCCAATGTTATCGCGGGAAGAGCTGGTGAACGTTTATTTTCCCCCTTTAGTCGGCGTGTGGGGAGAAACGAATTTCTAAGGCTGGCTTCACGATGATTGTATTTTCCCTCAATAGTCACAGAGAATATGTTAAGCGTCATCGTGTGCTTCCAATAATGGTACATGTGTCGTCTACACACAGTCGCATATATTATGAAGAGTCGATACTCCAGTCTAGCTGGTGTTGGTGTTCCAGAAATATATTTGTTTTAGTATGCGAGTCTTAGATCTTACTTGAAGGCGTTCACTCCCAAATGTGTTGATGGTGCACCGGTCGATCGCGATCGACATAATGCCCACCCCGGCCGTAAACAAACTTATAGTTCAGAAATATCAGGAAGTAAAAGCCAGACGGATCTCACCAAGACGACTTGGATAGAAGATATTGCTGAATATAGGAACATGGAATATACGAACTATATTTAGAAGTAGAGCACTGAAAAATTTAATGGAGGAAGTGGACAGGTATAGAATAAATGTTTCGGCTGTACAGAAGATTAGATGAGTAGGGAAGAGGTAAACTGGATGGGAGAAATGGCTATGCGTAATACAGTTGCAAAGATAACCAACACCATTTTGGAAGCTGATTTGTGGTAAATCCTGTTCCAAAATTATTGATTGAACCAGATTGTTTTTATTGATTTTGAAACAGTGAATATGAAAGAATTTGTAAAATTAGAGTTGAAAACAGACCTTCTAATCCTGTTCAGAAAATAAATTTCCAAACTCCAGAAGGAAAGAGGAAAAGAGGAAGACAGAAAAAAAGGTGGATGGATAAAGCAGAAAAAGGGTCGGGGGACGTGGGAGTTAACCGATGGAAGAATATAGCGTAGAATAGATCAAGATGGCGTAAGCTGACTGAGACAGCCTCAGCCAACAACCGGCTGCAGTGCTTGGAAAGAAGGAGAATATTCTTTGATATTCAAGTTTTAGACACTGATTCTCTTAAATAATTAGATTCCTGTGTAAATAATGTAAATTATTGTAGTCCTTACTAGTTATAAGGAGAAAAATTATACACTTTTACTACATACTGAAATCATAAGTTGTTTTTTGCAGAATATTTTAATTTATCTTTATATGCATAATTTGATACAATCAATTAACAGACAATCTGCTGCTATAATCTTTCCTATATTTTTGCTGAATTACGTGAAAAGATCAAATTTCTTTTTTCAGTCATTCTACATTTTTGCATTCTATAAAATGAAAACTGTAATTTATCGAAAGAATTTATGTGCATAGTCAGTAAAGATTGCTTTAAAGAGCAAATCATATGAATAGAGGGAACAAAAACTTTTCCCCCTTTAAAATTTGTGATTCCTTTGTATTTTTATAATCTAAACCCAACGAAAATTTATGTTAAATACTGTCTTTATAAAATAAATTCTTTACATTTCTAATTTTGAAAATAAAATTTTTTTACCAGCCATGCTTCAAGTTACAGAGACTTTCTCTGAAAATAGGTATTTGCTGTAAAACAATATTTAAAGTTGCTTAGATTAAATACAGAAAATATGTTTTTTTTATAGTGAATAGTAAATATATTTTAAAGTAGTAATCAATAATTAAATTTTTAATATAAAATATAAATTGAAATGTAAATTAAAATGTTATTTAAAATATGAATTAAAAAATAAACTAAATGGAATGCAGTAGAGGTAGTGATTTTTCATATTTAAATTCTAAGATCTTATTTTTCCCATAACAAATCGACACGTGTGGAAATTTTAAGCAATTTTTCTGATTTTACCGTGTTTCTGGAAAGAAATCAACTGGACATACAATTTTTATTGAAAACATCAAATTTTTCCTAAAGTAGCAAAACGTAGATTTTTAACTATAAATAAAGCATTTCAAAAAAATAGTACGCGTACAGTATGGAACGAAGTAGTAAAGCAGGCTATTGTCTGAACAGTTTGGTACAAAACGTTGTTTAAACAAAAGTGAAAACAATACACACACCTTCCTTAGTAAGGGAAATAATTCTATTGACTACAATGATTCATGGTTACATGACGCGTTCTTTCATACTCAACAGCAGATTACTTAGGAGAAACTTGAGGTGAGAGTTTCCATTTATTGTATTCATCTTTGTCAATTGGCTGGTGTGTTGCTAGGGAGAAAATGATTGCGTCTGTTCGCAAGCCACATGTTTATTGCTGATGAAATCAGGGAAGCAAGTTAGCTAATCCATTCTACGGATTTCTTCATCATCTTGAAGCTTCCGAACAGCATGAGACGCGTGACTATTTATTGTTGTACAATTCTGGATCTATCATTTCTAAATTTTGGACCTACCATTTACGAAGAGACGACGGTAGGGGCGGAATAAAATCATTATAGTAATGATCTCCGAAAAGTGAACCTTTGTCCATAAAAATGAGGATCCCCACTTCCATCCCCATTCATCATGACGTCTCCCTACACAGGAATTCCAGATAATATGTCAAATTTTCCTCAAGAATCGTTTGTCAGATTGAAAGTACTCTAACCGACTTAAAACGAATGGGACACAATGTTATGATGATGTCCAGTCCTTGCTTTCACTACACCAATGTAAAATTTGTCATTGATAGGTACGCATTTGACTGCAGTAGTCTGGGACACTTGTCCTCCAGTACCCATAAGTAGTTGCTGAGCAATGCCGTACACAAAATGGTTTTGATCTACTTTTACATACAAGATGATAAATTGGTCATCATGTCATTATTTTTGCTAAACGACTACCACCAACATATTTGTAAGGTTTATTTGTCATTTGAAACGCATTCCTGGTATGATACAACATTTTTGTGAATTTTAAATTATTGTACAACACATATCAAACTCTTCTATACTATAGATCATTCTATCTCAACTGTAGTACCACCTAAATGGTATCTTGTACTCTATATCATTTTTATTGCAGTGGGGTATGGAAATGTTTTTACTTTTAACTGTGGGCAATTACTTCACTGGTTTTGCGTGTCCTTTCGTCACCCACACACACGCGCTCGTGATATTTACTTATATAATACATTTCTACTAAATTGATCTTTGTTGACTGCAAAAAGCTTTTTTTTAATTCACTCCTGGTATCAGAAAAAATAGTTTTATGGCTAAAGTTTTGACTTTAGTCTATGTAGAGGTTATTGGACAAAATGTGATGCCAAAAAATAGACAAACCATGTGCTGTATAGCTTACCAGTGAAATTTGTTAGCCCAATAATTCACACTAACATTAGATAATCCTCTTAATAAAAAATGAATAGGTAATTATATCAAATGAATGATAGTTAAATATTGATTTTCTATCAATATTTCGGCGGTCTAGTCTTATTTTAAAATCTAACTAAAACTCAGACTTCATAATACGCCAGTCTCTCTTACAATACATAGCTCATTATTTTATTAAACTAATTAATCCGTAAAGTATTAAATTAGTAAACACTCTGCTGAAACAATTTAGTGGAACACATGGATTTAACAATATTATTCAATTATTTTTTTAACTAACGTATAACAAAACATCTATAGTTTAAAATGTATCAGGAAACAATTCTTCATGTGCAAATCAACGTACATGGGGTCAAAAACCAGAAAAACGAAATAAGTGCAGAAATCTTGATTTCCCAGAAGCTGCTGTTTTTCATTGTATCTGAGTGTAATTCAACCTTTCGGTTTTTCTTTTGAGAAAAGGAAACTGGAAAGTGTCACAACAACGGGATCTACCTGAATCTATGACTTGGAGTAATATCGGGAGATTTGAATCCGGGAAAACAAAAATAACTGTAGCGGATGCTGTTGGAGTGGCAATAAGTGTCATTGTAAGGCTGTGAATCAATTCTAAAAAACAGGGAATGATCAACGTCGAAAAGGATCGTCCACGGTTTAACACAGCAAATAATGACCAACATATCCTGTATACAGCTCGTCGAGACAGAACAGTTAGTACGACACAGATTCAAAGACAGTTTCTTTTGGCAACATGACGAATATTCCCAAGCCAAACAATCCGAAATGTACTCCATGCGGATGATATGAATGCATGTAGCCAAAGGTGTGTATTCGTTGACAAGGCACCGTATGGTCAGAAAATAGGCTACTGATCATCAAGATTGGATGCAAAGGGATTGGAGTCAAGTAATGTTTACGGACGAGTCTAGCTACAGTTCAGAGTGGGACGTCAAACGTATTTTGGTATGGCGAGAAAAGAGGATTTGAAATAAACCAATATTCGTTCAGGAAAGATCACATCAGAGACTAAGTGGTTTCATGGTATTGGCTGGCATCTGCATAGGTGGTCATACTGACCTGAACATCATATGGAATGGCAAATTGACGACTCAAAGATATGTAAACGAAATCCTAAGACCCCATTTCGTACGTTACGCTGCAGCCGTTTGTAATCCCTAAATGGACCTAATCCCTAATAGGACAATGCCAGAAATGATAACGCTTGTCTTATGCAGATTGTTCTTGAAGCTGAAACAATACAGCGTGTGGAAATGCCAGAATGCTTCTCTGACATAAACCTTATCCAGCATACTTATGAAACCTTCGCTCGATGCATTCAGCGAGATCACTGCCTTCGCTTACTGTTCAGGATGTAGAAAATGCTCGTCTTGAAGAATGAATTATATCACCAAAGTCTCATCCATAACTCATCGCATCCATGCTAAACAGGTGTCCTGCTGGCTTAGCAGTTCAATGGGGACCATACAATGTATTAAACATCCTGTATCAGTTCTAAACAATCAGTTTTTTTGTCATTTACATGCAACCAAATTTTTGGCCTAAGGTATCATTATATTTTCTTTATACCATTTAAAAGAATTAGATTTCCCATACAATTGTGCTTAGCTTCTCTCTTTTTATATTGAGTTTTGTTACACCTGCACTCTGCATTTTCTAGCCATGCATGGCTATCGTGCAACGGTTTCATCACTTTTTTGCTTGCTCCTGCAATTTTTTTAGCAGTGTACATTAAAAGTAAGCTGAAAAAAAATGAATAATAATATAAATAAAAATTGGTAAAACAATACAAATAGAAAAATAAAAGTTGTTAATTAAAATAATCTGACTTATTTTAAATTAGATCTGCCGTATATTTAATGATATAGGCAATATTTTTAAGGTAGGTAGAATTTAAAATTTTTAACCTTTTCCTACGCACTTGACTGCATTTAAAAAATGAATGCCGTTATATATAAAACGCGACAAGATTACTAATTTGTATTCTTAACATTTTTACATGAAAAAAAACTCCAATAAATGAATGGTGATACAAAACCGATGAAGCAGAATAAAAAAAATACCAGTTAAGCCAAAAATAAAGCGAGATACATAAAGCAAAGTGGATGCTCTATACAAAAAAAGCACAGATAATAAACTTATCATAACGCAACTTAAATTGCTAAATGATCGAACTAGAATTTTTTGCGTTTGAAAAGGAATAAATATTCTTGTAAACACCTCACTTTGCATTTTTATTTCATTTTACATTTCCATTCGAAACATAAGAGAATAGAAATACTCATTTTCTAATGCACAGACATGCAAAGGAGGAAGAAAAAAAAAACTTATTCTCCAAATTCATTTTAAAATAATTTCTTATCGCACAAGTTTCCACTTTAATGAAATAAAACCGATGCAGCTTCTTCTGCGAGATCTTGTCTTGTGAGATAGCGGGCCAAAAGACGAAATAAAGGAAAATTAAATTTAACATATTCCCTACTGACGGAAAGATTACAAGCAGCCGATTGTGTTTACTTATTAGATTAGTAAAGCAAATCCCATGTTTACATGTGGTCGAATAATTGAACGAAGAGGACAAACAAAAATTATTCTTTCTTCGCCAACAATTTCTAAAAGCTAGAAGAAGAATTTTTTTCCTTCTGAAAATTCCTTCTAATGGTAATTCTCAAAAAGCCGTAAGCCAACAAACCTTCTCTCAATTAATGTTAAACTTCGTTAGACTTCAAATCTCTTTAATTAAATTTAAGCGAAAGAGAAAGTGAAATTTAAAGAAAAAAAAGTTTAAGGAAAGGGAAGAAACAATATTAACAGAGCATTTGGTGCTTATTTTTAGAGTGCAGTTGCTTCGACAATGGTTATGCGTTGCATTCTGTGATGAAAATAATAAGATATTTAAAAATTCTGAACATTTCGTTGAATTCCTGTCTTTTTTTCATATTTTAAATACATTGTAAAGCGTTGCAATTTTTAAAAGTATTCTGGTATTCTATTTTTTGTCAACAGAAAAATAATTAGTATTTTTTAATTTAATACAAGAAGTACATACCATTACATCATTATAAGAAATCATATAACGGTATGTATAAAAGGAATGACTATGAATACACGACTTTAATGCCGGGAATTTCTTTTTTATTTAAATATGTGTCTTATTTCGGCGGGGATTATAAAATATATTTTATATTATTATAATCTCAAATTTATATTATTCTGATTAATTGTATTTTTTATTTTTACCGGAAGAAACACACACACACACACACATACATACATACATTTATATATATATATATATGTTTGTGTGTGTACTATATTCTGCCACACCAAGAAGGAATTGTCTAAATTTAGTAAAAATCAATAGATATAGTATTCATGTATTGAGAAGAAAACGCTAAAATCATCGTAAGAGATGAATATTTACTTAGAAAATGTGTATGTGAAGAGCAAAAATTAATAATTGAACAAAATCAAAAACAAAGGGGAAAACAATCTATAATGCTTTAATCCACAATTGGCTATAATGCAAGCTTTTTTTTTCGGTTGGGTATTCACTCGTGTAGGCGAATGTCCTCTTGTCATATATATTCTAATTGGTGAAAATAATCGACGCTGTACTATGTCGGTTGGAGAAATTTACTAATCAGATACTCCGTATGATCTTTTGGGAAGAGATCTGAGTTGTTGGAGAAGCACAAAGACATGCAAAAGAAAGACGTATCGTGTGAGACCGCGCATTTTTCTATAGGAATGTAAATCCAGAGGTTTGTAAAAGGAAACACAACACTAAAGGGCTTATAAATACTTTGATGTAACGCCATTATCTAAGGTTTTCACTGATGAAAACCAATGAAACCTGGTATTCCAATGAAAAGCTACTCCATACTATAAATCTTGACCATCATACTACAGTCAAGTGAGTTTTTGAATATCGTCCTGGACGTCTGAAGACATGCCTCTGAAGCGGAATTTATGATTCAAAATATGCTTTTACTGATACTAGATTGAATGGACTCGGCACGACTGGTAAGATGCAGTCGATGAAATGGTCTCTGTGAACTCGGCTCTTATCGTTGTATCTACTATCGATGGTCATAGCAGATACTGATGTTCCAGGTACACATCCGATCATTAATAAGAACGTTCGGCGACAAGCTGGTGACTTTGGCAGAGGTGTTTACTTGAGCCACCGACTTACCAATAAGTAGTTAAGCATGCCTTAGACGACTGAGTTGAAAGGAATCCCTATTCGGGCCAGTCAAGAGCTTTTATTCTGGCCCTTTGTTGATTGCGACTTTCAGAAGGAGGCACAGATGCACATACCTCTCTCTCTCTCTCTCTATATATATATATCCTAGAGAATCACATATATCCCCTATCCTAGAGAAAAAAGTCAATTTTTCTGTTTGACTTTCTGAACAATACTGAGAGAAGAGTGTTATTCTACCCAATTACTGAAATTGTTATATATTTACAGAAGGTTTGAGTGTCGTTGGTATGTTTTCCCGTTGACGTTGCGGGCAATCTTTTGTTGAGATGGTGGGTCCACTTGGCGCGTTCACCATTACCATTTTAAAACACAAGTCGTGATTTATTGAGAATGACATAGCCAGACTTTCTGTGTAATGAATGCATAATTAATTAGTAATGTTAGGCTGTGCTGCCATCTCGTGTTCAATTCCTGGGTCACTACTTCGGTGACAAGCTGTTGGCTTTAGCAACGATGTTTATTTGATCCACCGACTTAATAGTCTGCAGCTACTCAGTGCATGCCTTAGACGAAAGGAATCCCTATTCGTTCCACTCGTTAAGAGCTTTTATTTTTGTTCTTTGTTGTTTACGACTTGCAGAAGGAAGTGTCGCTGCAAACGTATGAGTAGATGTAAGCGCTAATTTGAAGATCACCTTATTCTGTTCTTGAGTTCTGTTGTCGCTCTCGCTCGACGGTTACCTTTTTATTACTCTATACACCGATGGTGCATCTAATACTGCTAATATTGTCGAGTGTTGCATCATTGCAAACCTAAATGTCAAATGTAACTCTGATTTCCTGCTTCCTTTACTCTCTCACGCACGTCCTCTCTTAAACGAAGACATCTCCTGATATTGTTCACAACTCCGTCTTAGAGATATTTGTACACTTTTCTTGGGTTGTCGCCACATTCATCTGGAAGCTACTCATTATAGTGAAATGATTTATGTTTTATAATTTAACTATATGCCCGCTGCACTACGCAGGAGCTTCAGAAAAACATTAACTGCCAAACTTTAACTATTTCCATATTGTGTAGCCATGTATGTGCTTACGCACACAATACAATCTAATTTACACAGACTCTTCTTACGTTACTTTCGTTGACACGAAAATATAATTTATAATATCAACTGTTTGTTTGTGTGAGCATGATAAAACACCTAATACATGAAGTTCGCTTATCATTTTAAGATTCAAGAAAAAGAAAATAGTAATTATAACAAAGGATAGAAATCTATTTACTGTAAAAACTTTTAAGAAAGTTCTTTAAAATTCATATTTCGTTAAAAAGCTTAATTTTCGTACATGTGATAATAGAATAAGCTTTGAGCAAAAATTGATTTATTAAGTGTTGCAATTATTATTTTAAGATAAATTTTTCAATTTTTTTCAAAATTAAATTTTGTGCTATTATGAAGATATTGACTTTACTATCTAAAATATACTTAAATTTTTATCAAATAAAATATTCAGAGCCATAAAGTTACTTAATGACACTTAAGATTGTTCAGCCATAAATAATAAACAATAACTTTCATATCAGGCAATAATTTTAAATGTAAGGCTTGATAAGTGCTGAAATAGAGCTTCAATAAAGTATTCAATTGATCAGGCAGAAATGTTTTTAAAAAAATTGTGTTACTGTCAAATACAGTATATAATTTAAATTAAAAGTTAATAAATAATTGTTTGGTAGTTAATTTAAACGTTAATCTATTCGTAATTAAATTATTTAATTTGGAATGGAATTTTTTAACAAAAAGTCCCAAAGAGCATTAAAAATATCTTACAAGATTATTATTTTCAAAAAGACGAAATGCTGTGAATTAAAGTAAGTAATAAAAAAAAACTTAATTTGCTTAAAATTTCTTGAAGCATTAGAAATAAAATTCTAAAAAGATAATTTTGATTCAAAATATAAGCAGAAGTAAAAAACTACGCTTGCACTAAAATTATTGAAATCAAGAATTGTTGGTTCAAATAAAAAAGAACTTGAAGAATATAAACGTTTTCTTAGCTTTTTGGTATCATTGATATCAAATTAAAATTAATGCTTAATTTCGATTCATTTCAAAACACCGGTGAAAAACCACATTAAGTTTTCTTTTTAAAGTCAATTCTCAACTGTAAAAAAGAGATAGGGTACTTTAGTAATGAACTGTCTAGAGTTGAAGAGTAATGAATTTCTTTTGTAATAATTTCTTTCTTAAAAATGCAATAACACATCCATGAAATCTTTACTTATATGGAGAATGTTTATTTGAAATCTTTTCATCCGTATTCATTGAAAAGAGTCTGGGAATGACATTCCATTTGTATTAAAACGCATTTTAGTGTCTTTTACAGCAAGATCTCTAAATGAAATTCATTTATTTTAACCTTGGGTGTCTGACATTTTTATTGAAAAAAATCATTAATTCCCTTGTCATCTTTATTTCGAAAGGAAATGGAACGCAATCCATGACCACAAAAAATAAAATTCTCTATTCACACTTTTCTCTTGACAGCTTATTTTATTTAATAAATGCTTCAGTGCAGACGACAATGCTATCTATGGAAATTTTGATTACTGAAATCTGCAAAGTTTTTATCTAATTTATATAACAATGTGGGTGTAATGTATGCAATATGCTGGAATATTGAATTACAATTTGATTTGCAACATGTATAATCTATTTTACCTAATAAACACTATTATCTAGATACATAACAATAAATGAATGCATAAGTGTTAGATGAATAATATACAAATGTTAATAATGAATACATAAATGCTAAATAGTTTTGTCTACATCAGATATGCTGTAAAATGTAGAAAACAATTTGCAACATATGCTAATGTTGAAAAAAGCGTCATAAAATAATTACTTTACTGCTTTCATTTTCAATGATTTTACAAACTTTGGGGTCTCAGTGGTGTTAAATTTGTCTCAAGAGATGAAATTATAAACAATTTTCGATTAGATATAATTCCTTGAGGTTAAGATTAAATAATAAAATTTTTATACATGTTTTTTGTATAGGAATGAGGTTTCAAAAAGATTTAAAATGTTTAAAATATAGTAATAATTTAAAAAGTACATAAAAAGAAGGAACATTTCTATAAGATGTATTAAGTATTTTACATTGACTTTGATATTTTCTAAAACAGAAGCGTTTGATGTATAACACTTTGTGGAATTGTAAAATGTATCATACTCTTTAAAGTCTACCTAATAATTTTTGCATTATATATATTTTTTATTTAAAAAATTTGCAAAATATTGAAAATTAGAAAAAAATTAAAAATGTTTTTTTTTTATTTATTTTAAACGTTTTTTTTAATTTTTTATTTATATAAAAATACTTAAGAGTAATAAAGATATTTTTGACTTTATGAATCAATGTATTGCTGCAGTAATTAGAACTAATATTTTTGGAAATATCATGCGAAATGTAAAACTTACTTAATTTCTCTTAAGGAAATGGTTTTTTTTTTCATTTTCCCGTGCTTAATTTTTTAAAATTATAATTATATTTTAAACAACTTTTACACTTTTTTGAAACCTTATTCATTTATACAAAATGTGTAACATAACTGAATTATTTAATTTTAAATACAAAGAATTATATCTAATTGAAAATTGTTTATATTTTTAGCTCTCGAGACAAAATTCACACACCTTTGACCCCTTAATGTTGTTTTTTTGGTTGAATTCATATTATAAATATTCTTTAGCTTATAAGAACATGTTATCAAAAGGATTAAAAAAAAATTTAAAAAGTTATAAATATTACTATTTTTAAAGAGAAAAATTTTCCATCTGTAAAAGCAACCGATAAAAGAATTTTTTTTAAAAAATTTATGAAATAAATATTAAATATGTGTTTAATTTTTTTTCAAAGTTTAAAGATAATAATAGAAAAATAATGTGCTTCTTACTTTCTTTCGTAATTTTATTATTAGAGAACAGTGCAAAGCTCCTTGTGAAAACTCAATTTTAGTACAGGCCAAGTTAGAAAAGAATCTGGTCACTGGTCAACAGTCTATGCTCGTCTTTAAATCATTTTTGCTGCCTTTATATGTAACCATTCCTTAATTAAAAATAAGCTTTAAACTAAAGAGAAACCTTATTTATAGCGTAACTCTGAGTCTACCAGAGTCTTTACTCTTTAACTTTCAGTGCTCAACAAGGTTTTATAAATAGAGGCATATAAAAGGAAAGAGAAAGCAAAAAAACGCATGCTTTAACCATTCCTCTTTTTAAAAATTACCCGGGGTCCCGTCAGGTTTTACGGGACGACGCCATCTTGTGCCTGGAATAATGCCCAATATTCACCTATTTCTTTAAATTTTGAAATCATATTTTTCAATCCATTGACACACACTCATTGGACCTCTTCTTAATCGTTTCATACGCCGGTAGTCTTTCAGAGTAGCTGAATAACTGCTACCATTCTGATAGAATATCTCCACTAACAATACGCTTTCCTTCTTATTCAGAGTCATGATTGACCATTACTCAATGTGGTCTTGGTTTTATATGGTTCGATGGGCTTAAAATTCGCATATATGCCATCGATAAGCATTGAAACATGGCACAGTGCCATCTATCGTGTGAAAATGACGATTTTTTTCTTTGCATATTTGACTTGCACATGTTCTGAAATGTGTAGATACCAAATTTAACTGGAATATTCTCAGTGGTTTTCTCTCCAGGACCTCTTGAACAATTGTAATCTAATTATGGCCACCCTGCATATGTTCATACATAAATGTCATATTGTTTTTTCAGTACTTTGAATGTATTCGTACTTTTGCATTTTAAGGCTTACAGCCTTTGTTAATATAGTGCCCCCCTGTTATGTCAATACTAATAACTAAATTTTAAATTTAATTAATAAAATTTATTTCGCAAAACTTCAAAAGCGAAAAATCTTGTAAGAATATTTAATGTATTCTAACCACCTACCTCCTCTCGGAGACATTATCCGTGAAAACAAACAGCTGAAATTTTTCCTTTAATGTAATTAATTCTTTCCTCAAAACTAGACGTTCCATTCTCATTCTAATCACGAAAAGCAGACAAAATGGCGAACCTTCTGGTTACTTGAATGCAACGGGACAAAAATAAGATGCCAAGGATCAAAAGTATGCAAGTCAAACAAGATTTTAATCTTAGTCCAATTATTCTCATTACCGCAAAATCTTGAAATTCACAATAACATGTTAAGTAAATACAGACGCTGATGCCAGTTAGATAGAACAAGACATAGGGAGCCCTGTGTGTGAGAAACCGCAGAGAAATTTTAAGTAAGAGAACGAGAAATTGAATGAACGATATTCGTTCAACTCAGACAATCGTGTCTAATCCTCTGTTTTCCATTTAGGGAGCCTTTTCGATTATTAGTGGCATGAGTTCCTTAGCCAAGATCTTCAACATGCACATACAGAAACAAAGAAGTTTAATATTTACATTAATGAATGCATCTTTTGCATTGTATATTTTCTAAAGAAGTGATTTGTATACTTAAAATGAGAATAATTTTTTCTCATTTCAAAATATCGAAAGTGCTGGCCATGCACGTCCAAATCGGTGGACCCCGGTCCAAGTCAGTTGATTTTTATGATGCATGTATGATTACGCGGTAAAAAAAGGATGCCTTCAGCACTCGTTTTGCTTAGGTGCTGTCGGAGAAAATTAAATTCCTAAGAACTGTTTCACATCTTCAGAGCTCAGGTGCCTCCCTCTGGAGAGCAAACTGGGCGTCAAAATTACTTGCAGCGATTGGTATTCCATCTATACGCTTCCAAACTAAAAAGAGATACCAGGTCTTGGGTAAAGTCCTAGGTCTGCAATGACAAAAAATCAATCCACAGCCCTATTAAAAATTATATAATATATATATATATATATATATATATATATATATTTATATATATATCAAAACTTATTTCAGAGAACTTTAAATAACAATGAATCCATTCCAATGGTAATATTATCTGTTACATACATCAGTATACATCTGGAAATACAGGAGGGTATGCAACTGCTAAAAACTCCTGCTAATCAGTTAACAACGTATATAGAAAAGGGCAACATTATCTAAATTTTGAGTGATTTGATAAGGAAAATACACACACAAGCAGATATAAACATGTAACAGGCACGCGCGGGTGCACACATGCAAAAATACATACGCACACTTACTTAAAATATTGTTTATACATATGACTGAAGCCTTATTGTATACTTTTAATTACAAAGAATTACAGTGAAAATAAATATCTATTGTTTTTTCTAACATGCAAATCAATTTGATATTTCAAAATAAGTCAAAATTATTAATTACAATACAGTTATTCTTTAATTATGAATATTCATCAATAATGTGGAAATATTTAAATATGAGAAGTGAAATAAATATATAAATAAGGTAAAAGATTAATCTGCCCAAAATGTTCTTAAAAACAACCTAGCTTTAAGGTAAAGTACAGAAATTGTGTGAACTTTTTATTTCGTACATATATATACATTTATATGCATATATACACACACACAAAATATATATATATATATACATACAGAGAGAGATAAAAGAAAAATTATTTAGAGGAAGAAGTACGAAATAAATAGAATCTTAGAATATAAAATCCCAATTTAAAATCCAAAAGCCAACATAGAAATAAAAATACCAAAGGTTTTAAAATTAAAAAACTTATCAATATATATATATACATATATATATAAACGAACCAATAAATTAACCTCTGACTTAGGACCGATAAGAAGGTTAAAGTAGCTTGATGGTACTTGCCTTCCCCTTATTGTAACTTGGTGGGCTAAAATAAAAATATCCCAAAATTAATAAAATTCACAAGAATTTAAAAGTTTAAACATCAAAAAATAAAATATTTGCCATCGTATATTTATACATATATATGTATGTATGTATAAAAAGAGAGAGTATACACAGACACACACACAGAAATGTTTTGTATTGGAGATAAGACAAAGTTTACTCGTACCATTTGTCCTCTTAAGAGTTGAGAAGAATAATGACTGGATCAACAACAAAGTTAATAAGTATTTCGTATTCTGTTAAGGTATTGCAAGTGAAAGATAAGGTAAAAAGATAAACAACAAATATATTTATTTAAAGCTTAGATCCTGTATTTGTCTCAAGGAACGGAGTGATCTGATTACGTACAAATTCGCTTTGGAATTTCGTTGAAGTAGTTTCACTTGATTGTAGAGAATAAAAGAAAATAGTAAAGTCTTTTGACTAATTAATGTCACAGCTTATAATGGTATTTCTTGTGAGCTTAAATAGAAGAATGAAAAGGCTTCCTTTAACCACAAAATATTAATCCTTAAGTTGCAAAACTAAATTAACAGAGTTTGAAAATGGATTGATTCTTGTTTTCATATGACGTCTTTATTTCAAGCAAAAAACTAAAAAAATATTATATTACTATAATTCTGAGGATTTAAGTCAATGCGTTTATTAACATACCTGATCTCTGTAAGAAATATGTCAACTTTGGTAATATAAGTGAAGTGATAGTCAAATATTTACTTTAATTGAATTCATTTCATTACTTATTTTTCTGTTAATATTGTAATTAATTAATTCCATGTATTAAACTACTTCAAAATTAGCTATGGGCTTCATTTTCCTTTGAATTTATTGTTATGCATTTTAATTAAAATTTTAACTTATGTCATAATTAATTTAAATTAAAAGTTTTTATAAACTATTTGAGGTTGAAAAGATCAGAAATTCTTACCAACTTTTTATAGTATACGTAAATAATCCGTCTGGTTCCATGAAATTGTATCAAAATATGTTTAATAATTTTGATAATAATGGTGGAGAATCATTCATTAATTTCTGAGTAATAATGAAACATCTTTCATCTTGACAACTCTGAGAGATTTTGATTAAGATTTTACATGTCAAGCAAGTCTATTACAGCTAAGTACTTAACTTGATTTATTAAATTACATCAAACAGATTTAATCATATTTACTTTTTATTGACTACAGTTTAAAACTAATAATTTGCTTATTTTAGAATGAAAAATGTCAGAAGAAGGCTGTAATTTTGAGGCTACAATTATTTTTATATTAATATTATGGATATTGGAACATTTTTCATTGACAGATTTTCATTCTTTGAAAAAAAATGCTTGTATATATATATATATATATATATATATATATATATATATATATATAGTATAATAAAATAAAGTAATAAGTGAGAAAAATGTATTACCTACAAGGCCAAAAAAGAAAGAAATTGGATTCCACGAAACATAACAATTAAAGATACAGAAAAAGTCTTTGGACTAAAATGGAGACATATCATGATTTCTAATGCTATCATAAAATTAGGCTAGCAAATTAAGGTTACACTGCTTTATGGTACCATCTTCCCCGTACAGCAGAAATTTTCAACATAATAGAAAAAATAGAGCGATGTTGAAAAATTAGGCATATTTATATCACATGTGGATGAAACTTACGTAGATTGCAGAAATTACGTAGAAGCACACGTAGATTGGAGGATTGGTTTTTCGCAATCGATGTGACTGTGTTTACGTATGCAAATGATTCGATAAATGCGTAAACGACACTTGTTCCTTCATTAGAAGCAAACGATGACGCTTTATGCTTTTGCTGCCATTGTAGGAGAAAATGTCATCACTGCGATGTCAGTGGTAAAAATGAATGTTTCCCCACATACCGACTGAAGAAGAGAGTAAATGGTGGAGATAAGTTTTCCCGTGATAGTATGGGATTGGGTATTGAGACATCATCTTACACTTCACACTTTCACAGGATTGGTTTCTCGAATTGATACCAGGCCCTACGATCACGGTTTAAGTGCATTCTTTTCTTGCTGCATTGAATACGTCCACACTCCAAGGTCTTGAAGTCACTCATAGTTGTTCAAGCATACAACTTGACAATTTTGTGTATTTTTTTTTAGATTGAAATATTAGTAAAAAGTCGAACCCAAGTGTTAAGACAAGAAAACCTACAACTTAATTATCCAGAATGCTCACAGCAGCGCCATTGGCTGGAACGCAACACTTTAGAAACATTAGAAGTGGCTCGTACCCTAGAAAATTCCGCCCAACCTTGAACTAGGGCTTTAACTCATGATACGCTAAACACGAGCTCGTGGTCTTGACCTCTTGTTTACATAGGGAATATTGAAGTAAACCATATTTTTTTTTTACTATAAAATTCTTTCAAAGTGATCGAGCAAATGGCAGCGTTTGCACTATTTTATTTGGTATAGCAAATAAAATTTGCCTCAACACAATTTTTTCGGAAAGTTAATAATATGAAATAATAATCATATCTCCTAAAATCTGAAATACATCTCATTTAAAAAAATTGATGAAATAATTGAATCAATTTTACAGGAACACCCCCTAGTGCTAGGTCGACAGTGTGATTCGTATAAGCAACAGATAACATACGAGAATAAATATTAGTTTTAAAAACAGAAAGAAAATGGATTTCACTTGAATGATAAAACGTGAAACGTGTATTCATCTTTCATAATTACATTAAAGTAAGTAAATTATGTTTATTCATGGATATAATAAATACAATTAACTCCATACTTTCGAATAGATTGAAAATATGAAGAAAGTGCACACATATTAGATATTACTAAAACGCTTAAAGCATATTCATGTTAACTTAATTACGATAACTAAATAAATCACGAAAATTAAATGTATCGATATTTTTTTTGAAAGACTACTTTTTGTTTTCTTCAACTTAAAAACGGTGAATCTAACCTTGATTAAATATTTCACGATATGTACACTAGGTAAAAAGAACTTCATTTACAATCTTAGAGAATCAGTTAAATAAATTCATTATGCAGTACATTATCGTATACATGATATGAAAATGATTTATTTTAATTTCCTCTAACAAATCATGCAATATTTGAATGAATAAATTCAATTAGAATCATTGTTTGCCTTGTGTTTTTACATGCAATCAACTTATTTTGGGTTTTCAGAAAATCTCTTTTTCTTCTTGTTGTTTCAAAATTGAAGCAAATTATTTTATTTTAGTTTAAATTAAAACTCAAGTTGTTTGCAAAGAAACAAATACAGTCAGACCTCGTTTTAACGAAGTCGCTAAATCCCGAAAAAATGTTCATTATGTGGAAAATGCGTTAAAAATATATTCAACGTTTAATATACTTTATCAACTACATAAAACAAATTTTTATTTTGTAAACACTAAATGTTATATAAAAAAGTAGTTATCCCCTCTTTTTTTGTAAATTATATCAATTTCTTTCATAAATTTACACGTCAAAAAGAAATCTGCAATGAAAATGATAAGAAAAAACATTACCCATTAATACACTATATTTTCAACTTTAAAAAAAAAGTTATATTAAAATTAATGACATTTTAATGACATTTTTTAATCGTAAGCCAACAAGTAGTTTTAAACATATATTTTTCTTATATCAACTAATTTTAAGCATACATTATCACATGCATCCTTAAATTTCAGTATCGATAAAATCTTTTATTTTTGTTTGGGATTTATGTTTAAAAATAATTGCAGTTTTATTGCTTTAGGTGAGTTAGGAACCTGGTAAGCTAGTGCAAGGTCATTGATCACCATAAAATGTGTTAAAGTCGCCCATCCTGTATAGTGGTTAGCGACGCTGACGGCTGAACCGTAGGGAATGGATTTTAATCCCGTAGAAGACATGGATGTTTGCAAATGCCTTTGCCTCATGGGGGTACTCTAAATAGCCGTCGAACCACAAGTCTTTTCATGAGTTTGGTGGAAGGGGAAGAGTGTTGGGAGGCCCTGACCCCTTCAGGTTGTTCTCCCTATAAATTGGGTGGAACCCTACTAAAATTCGTTCTGTCACCTGTATGGTGCTCACGGCCAACAACACGCGTACATATAAAAGTCCAACCTGTCTCAGGCTCTAGCAGCTTTCCTTCCTTCCTTTCGAGAGGACAAGACAACAACAAATGTGTTAAAACAGAAAACAATTTCAGTAGTTGATGTCGTATCCATGACGGGACTAAATCAGACAGCACCATGGGCTCAGATGACTGTTCTGGCAATCAGTTCAATATTATCCACATAGAGTTTTGTCGACAAAAACTGGACCCCTATTTCTTGTAGAGCAGGAGAATAGCTGAACAATCAAAAATATGAGCAGGTGTTAGCTCTATATCTAAACAATTTTCACAATTCCTTTAAAAATCTGGAAAAAAATATAAAATCACGAGAGAAAAAGTTCTTTAAGACTGCCTTCGGGAAATGTACGAGAGCTTGAACTAATCGCAAAACACATTTTCAGACAGAAAAATGCCTCAATTTTCGTAGTAATTTGGAACATTATAACTCCTACATCTGTTAACAAAATAGTATTTTTAAAAATTTTAAAATATTCAATCAGTACTTTTTTTCTTTTGAATACGTGCAGGGATAGCTCATTTAACATTACGGTATCGGAGAAAAAAACACGAAATACATTTCATACGAGTAAAATGGATCAACTTCGTTAAAAATAGGATGTATTATAAAAAATGCTGCTCTTTAAATGATAGTGAAACCAGAATATCATATTAATTTTTCACTTCTTTTTTTGTCTGAAAAAAATGTTCCAAATACGGGACCTACACTTTAAAATTAATCGAAGAAAAATGCACTTTGCTATTTTGAGGTTATTTTACGAAGAAAATAGTAAAATGGTTCCAAGAAAAAGCTCATAAAATAGAGAAATTCGCGAAATAGAGATTCATTAAATGAATGTATTATTGTATTATTAAAAAAGCAATGAACAATTTAAGAAATTTTTATACTTTAAATGAATAAAATATTGGACATACAAAGTATTCATTTTATTCTATTGAACATACACATTTTTAACCCGGCACTACTAGCGCAGGGTGTGTCATACCCACCGTGTAACTTTTTTCAACGCTCCTTCTAAACCTTCTTTGGAAAATGGATAGTTTCTCGTGTAGCTGACTTTAAGGTCATATTCTTTGAGGGACCTTAGCTAGTAGGCGAATTCTAAATATATATTTTTGGATATCACCTCTTCAAAGAAGTCATACCCTGCACGTGAATCCACGTTTCAGTTCTGAATGCATGAGCATGTTTTAAATCTTCTTTATGCTATGGCGTTATTGTAGCTATGATGAAGAAATGTGATATTTAAGTAATTTAATATATACAGTATTTAATAGATATAGTACAACAGTATTTTCGGATGAAGAAATTCCATTCGCGGTTATGATGAGGAAAAATCAAATGATGAAGAGTATAACAGCAAGTATGATTCCTCCACTGAAATCGATCCAGATTTAGAATACTGTTGGTAATAAATGTTTTATATGTAGAGACAAAAAACATTTGGGAATAACTTAATTTCAAAGGAGACAACTGATACACATCTTATCCACTTTCAGATGAACTTTTGAAAAAAATAAAAATTTGCAGGAACAATAACGGAAAATAAAAAAGAAATTCCAAAATTTTTAACTTTTTAAATTTAAAGAATAGAGAAGTTTTTTTATTTAATGTAAATGTGTATTGCAAAATTATTTTTATGATGTAAAGCGATAACTTATCTCAATTTTATAAAAATATTATACTTACTCTGAGCTAATATAACATATATATAATGTAACATAATGTAACATATATATCATAACGCAGATGCTGCTACTGATTTATAAATTTATTATTAGTCGCGTGATGGAAATTTGAACACTTATCTCAGTAAGTATTCTCTAAAACAAATTACAAGTAGGAATATATAATTTTTGCAACATACATTCTTTATTCTTCAGTCTCATTCACTAATGCTGGGTTAATTCATTCACTAATGCCATTTGAAGTTATATATATAAATGCAAAGATAGATTATATCAAATAAATATTCTGGAAAATACTGCTTGTCAATCCTTAAGTATGCAAAGTATTGGACTTATTTAAATATTAGAATTTTGTAAAATGTAACGATATGAGTAAGGAAATTTATATGCGGATACTTTTGTCCGCAACGTCATGTAGTCGATAAGAATATTTAAACACTTTCGACATGAATTTTGAAACAGGGATGGTATAAATATTACTTTATAAATAATTTCAATCCAAGGACAAAATTTTAAAAAAAATCAATGAATTATTTAACAACTTCTTTTTGTTGTACAACTTGATTTCATAGATGATTCCTGATACTGTGTTTCATTACAAATTCTATGGGAGTAATTAAAATTTTTTGTAAATTGCTTTTAGTACTACGTGGGTCAAATAGTTCTTCAAGTACATGGTAATTATATACTCATATAATTTTAAGATTTTTCTGCTTACATAATAGGATTGAAAAAAATGCATGCACACGTAAATACTTATTTTTAACGCCCTTTTATAAGCTTCACTTGTATGTAACGGAATCTTTGAACTCAATTTTTACCCACTTTAAAAGGTCAGATTAATTCGAAATTTTTCTCCCTTGTCCAGGACCTATGACAGTACAATAATTTAATCATATTGTTCCATTCTTCTGATTAGGAGTAATACGATTAACGATTTACCATTTTCAGAACCCTCATCTGGCGACTAATTTCAGATCCCATTTCCAGATTTGGTGACTAAAATATTAAGTTGCAACTTAGTTTGATTAACTATACAGGCATGTTTCTTAGCTTTTTTAAACTATAATTAATTACCATTTGAATTGTATAAAGATATTTCATAAATAATTTTTTTATATATTTTAAAACTGCTCAAGAATTTATACTAGACAAAAAATGCTATTTCCACTCTAATCGAAAATTATTCTAAATCATAAGGAAATACATATTTTATAATTCAAGATACATAATTTGTAATTCATTATTAAATAATTTATTATTCAAAAATTTATAATGCATGAATTTATAATTCATGAATTTATTATTCAAAAATTTATAATTCATGAATTTATAATTCAAAAATTCATAATTAAATTCATTTATATATTCAATATGTCATTGCACATATTTCGAAATGTAAATTTATGAGAATAACTGATTTACATTAAATTTTGCAATTTTTAATATAATCCAAACAAATTATTCACAAAATCGGAATTTTTATGTTGCAATAACTCCATTTAAAATCTATGGAATTTGAAATAAAATTAGAACAAAAAATATTTATCTAATTCATAAATTTTAAATTTTTACTAAATTCGTAAGTTTTAAAAGATAGTAACGTTACCTAGAAATTATAAGATAAATGTATCTATATATCTTAGATTACATCATATGTATTAAAACAACAGATTTGCATTTTCATCTTCAAAGCTACGCTAATATAGTACTAAAAGTATGTCTTATATTTTATGATTTACATTATATGCATTTTCTGTAATATAATTTGCATTAATGTGTCAATTTGTTCTCCTTTCTCAGAAAATCATGGCATTGATTTTTTTAGAAATCAGCATAGTTTCTTTGCTATTAATAGTTTAATTAAAATATGCCGTTTCACATATTTCAAAATTCCACACAGACATATATATATTATTCAAAATGGCGACTACTCTATTTCAAGAATCTTTAAATTTGTAGTGAATCTACTATAGCTTTTTAAATCGAAGAGAAAATGAAACATACAATTCTGTTTGTACTATTATTTTTTGTAGAATGTCCTTTCATTTAAAAAAATTGCTTAAGGAAATATATTTCTGTGCTTATTATGGGGCTGTTGAATTCAGGTATATCTAATTAATTAGTCCAAATTAAATTGGATTGGAAACAAAACATAAATCTAAATGTATAGTTTTTATTACTAAACTGTGTGTTTTCAGCATGCACATAAAATTTAAAAATAAATAAATAAAAAAAGCAGAACTGTACTCTCTTATAAATGCTATTAATCCCTAAAAGTGTTAACACTGGATTTTCCTTGGAATATAATTTAAGGTTCCGTAACTTTGAAATCTCGAATTTGCTTATTTCTCTACGGAATAAACGAGAGAACAGATTTTATAGGAAAAAGAATACCTCTCCTTTTTCAGGTATTTCTACATTTTCGATTTCAACCAACACTGTTCTTTAGAGAAAATGCCCCTTGCGACGTTTGCTCAATAGGAGAACTCTCCCCATCTATACGTATTAAAATTGACGTATGGAGGGTCAAGTTGTCTAGATGGGATATTGTGTCTCCTAAAAATGTACTGGTTGTTCTTTCCTAACGCTTGGGGTATAACATGTATGAACAGTCTCGGAGAATGTCCATGATGTCGCCACACCTTTCTCTTTCGCCGACCTCTAGACGATTGTTTGTCAAAGTGCTCTATAGGAAAGAAGACTCTAGTAATATCTCCCTTATGTTGGACTCCCCTCACACATATGGGGTGCAGACAAATTGAACAGTGTGTACTGTCAGCAGGATGAGACAAAGACGCACCCTCACTGAAAATGAGACAAGTCAAGTTACAGCCTCCAGGTCGTGGACATGAAGCCGTTTCGCAGCTGGGATCAAACGTGCTGGCCTATTGTTCCCAATCACCAAAGGGGTAGGACTACGGTAAGGAGAACCAGATGCAAAGGTGTCACATCCTCCAATAAGAGGTGATTGGGGAAGTGAAAGTGACCAGTCCATGGAGTTTATAGGGGTTGGCTTGGAAGTAGACAGGTCTCTCGGTCTCAATTTCTGTAACTAGATTTTTTCTCTCTTGAAATTTTAAGTTTGTGGGGGCAACCGCCCCTCCAGGACCTAGGCATATGGACACTGGATCTCTTGCTTTTTGCGAAAGAACTGCACTGTGAATTTTTGGGTTTTTCGAAGACTCTCGGTTGAGTTTGCGGAAACAGCCACGCTTAAGGATCTACTGATGAACTCTGCCGTCTAATGAACCTTGCTTAAGGGAGAAATATGAATTGCCGGAGTCAAAGGTGCCACGGCTGGAATACGTGAACTGAAATCGAAATAGAACTTTTCTATCTCGAAAGCTGTAAAGTGTGGCATTTTAATATTGAATTTATAGTTAATTTAGTATTTACTCCAATATAAAATATATTTTGTAAAATGATGTGTGACCTTTGACGTTACCATGTTGCGATGTTACACCCTTATAAAAATTCTTCTTTCACTAAGTTATATGTAATTTACGCTGGTTGAATGAACTTTTCTCTAAAAGAATGGGGTAATTGAGGTTAAGCTTTCATATTTCGTGCTGATATTAGGAGAAAGTGCTTCCCTAAGTGATATCTCATTCTTTTAACATTTTTATTAATCCAACTGATAATTCTGCCTTTCAGTTCCATTTGAGATTGATGGAGTTCATAACTTTAAGCAGAAGTCAAAGGAAGAGGATGCGATTTGAGAAAACACGCTTCTGTCCAAACCATCACACCCAGCCAGTGGGAGGATTTTGTGGTACCACAGATTTAACATGCATTTGGGCATATTGTACAAAAAAGTCGAATTTTGTGTAGTTATAAGAAATCTTGCGTGCCGCAAAATTATTCTAGGCTAGGGATGTCCAACCTTCTTTGGAAGAGTGCCACTAGTTGATAAAAAATAGTTCTGCGTGACACTTCCAACTTTTCCAGCAAACAACACGGAAATTAAAATATTAATTATAGGCTTACTATGTGGAATTTACGCAACAGCACACTTTAATAAAATTATATGTAGTCAAAATTTAAATTTATATTAAACTAAGCTATACCCGTCTGCCTTGCCTGGTATTTCATGATGTTTTATAAATTTTACTGTTTCTATATATAAATTATTGATATTTAAGTCCTAGCATGGTATCTGAAATGAATTGAAAATATACTTATACATGTAACTGTCACCTGTTGATAAAAAGGGCAGAACTCATCTAATTTGTATTTTCTAAAATCTCTAAAATTGGTTATAGAATGATGTTTACTTCTGTAACTCAAAACTGCGGATTCTGCAAACCAATTTTCGGTAATCTTACCCAAATTGAACATGCAAGCCAGATTTGTCTCAATCTAACAGAAAAAGTTTTACTATATAAATATCCCTGTAATCCAGTTGGGAGCCAGTTTTCCAAAATTACCTGCCTTGTAGTGGATTTCAATTCAACAAACGAAAATGCAAACCACCTCATTATTATAGTCCTGTAGCTCGAAAAAGTAATTTTTGTCAATATGTCCTAGTAACCCCTGCACACCCTGAACTTGATTTGCTTAAAATACATTCTTAGTGGATCCTATTCAACAAAAGAAACATGCTTAATAAATTTCAAGTATAAGGGTTCAATAATGAAAAACAGGAATTTTTCAGTAACTCCTCTTGACCCTCGCAAACATCTTTGGGTCATTTTTCATTTTACTTTGTTAGAGGAATTCTATTCATGAAAGGAACACTACCACACCTTTCAAGCAGGATGATCAAGTAGTTTAAAATGGAATATTTATCGATTACGCTCTTAATCTCCCGAAATTAAACTTAGTTGTTGATATTCGTTCCATTTTATAGCGGTTCTCATTTACGAAAGGAATATGCTTATCAAATATCAAGACTGTACGTCGAACAGTTTAAAACGGGGATAATTGTCTAACGCCACTTGAGCCCCTCAACGCCACTTCTGGTCTGTTTTCACAAAACCCATTTTGCAGAGGAATTGCACTCATGAAAGTGGATCTGCTTAGCAAAATGAAGATCAGTGTCCAATTAATTAAAATGCAAAAATTATCAATAACGCCCCTTGAATCCCCGCAACACCAATTTAGGTCGATTAAAACACATTTTGCGGCAGTGTATTTATCCTATGAGAGGAATCTACAACCAAATTGCCAACACTGTGAGTCTAATAGTTTAAAAGAAATAATTATTTTATCTGCAATTGACCCCGCACACCCCTTAAAATAATCTTTCCAAACCCGCTCAGAAGATATTTATCTATGAAAGAACATTCCTACCAATTTTCAAGCAGGTAGGTCAGCTATTTAAAACGAAAATATTTATCTCTTACGCCACTTATTCCCTGCAACGCCACTTAGAGGTCTGCTTCCACAAACCTCTTATAGTGATCTCTACCTATGAAAGAAATCTCTTATCAAATATAAAGACTGTGTCTAGACAGTTTAAAATGGAAATAATTATCTATAACGCCCCTTAAGTCCCCAACGCCACTTGGGGCAATTCTTTACGAAACCTACTTTTAGCGTATCTCTACCCTATGAGAGGACCTGCTTGCCTTTCCAAGACTGTACTGTCTAATAACTTAAAAATAGGAATTTATAACGCCCCTTAAACCCTGCCTCGCAACAATTTCTTTGGGCCACTTTCCAAAACTTGGCTTTGCAGTGGATATTACTCAGAAAGAAACCACCTACCAACACAAGCAGGCAGGTGAAGTACAAAATGACATATTTACTATTATGCCTTTACCCCGCAAATGCCACTTCTAGAAGTTCGTTTTCAAACGTTTTGCACCATCATTATTTCACAGCGAAATTTACACAACAAAGACAGAACTGGCTTAAAAATGCAGCAATATCTGTAACAATGCCTCAAGTTTCAAAATGCCACCAAAAGGACAGCAAATTCATTTTTAAAGTGACTTACTTGAAAGGAACCCGCCACTACCAAGACAGCACAAGTAAAGCTAACACAGTACCATATAAAGCTCACCTCAAAATGCCTCTGCGTTTCGAATGAAAATTTTCTAGCGGGATGCCACGACAAAGGACCATGCCTACCAAATTCTCAAGTCTGTGGTACAGTTCCATTTCGGACAGTCAGCTGCCGGGCCGCTTTTCCTTTGCTATGCAGACAAACAGCAGCGTGCTTACGTATAAATTTCATGTCACCAGCAAGGCACAAAACAAAAGGATGATGGTTTATTAGTCAGGCTACAGAAGATGGTATCAGCATACATGACAAATGTTGTTATTTGTACAGAGGCCAGGCTTGGTTCCAGAAGAGGTTTATAGTTTGAGAGGTTTGGTTTTGCTCAGAAGAATGGACAGGTTGAACATTCTGACAATAAAATAATATTATATTATATAAGATAATTTTAAAAATTGATAAACATATGCTGGTTTACACCATTATACATAGAGACATACAGTGCTAGCATGCTAAATGGTGCCAGCAAGATGAGATGGTTTGAGGCTGAGCGAGCGATAAGACAATACAGACACAAGACAATCTAACAAGACTACGGATCAACAAATTGTGAGCCTGAAGGGAGCACTGTGATAGCGTGACAATATTTACGGATATTCACCATATTTCAAGACACCCTATACAAAGCCTGGCCTACTCGACCTACACAAAAATTGATCATTTAAATAATGGAGCACAGTACCTGGAATCTCGTACCTCTTTATCTTTGTATATGAGGTCTTGAATACCACAGTTCGCTTGGATCACTTTCTAGTGATCTACCACGTCCAAGCACTGTTGCTCTACGGCAGGACAAGCTGGTTTCACACCACTTCTCATCCGGAGCTATCTCACTTGGCAAACTTCACCACTAATACCTGTACTCACTATCACCCCAACAAAACTCAACAAGAATTTACACAAACTTAATTTGCATAATCACGTTTTATTGCCTTCTGGTGAAAGTTATTGAAATAATTTTCCCTAAAAGAATCCCTAAGGAGTTTAAAGAACCTATAGATCCGTCATCGCTGGCTCTCGTTCTAGGCAGTGCATGAACCCTGGGGCCACGGGCTGCCCCCTATCCCGATATGAAGTTTAGTTCTTACGATTCAGTTTATGGCATAAAATTACATGATAGGATTATTAATCCTCTTATTTTGTCAAAACCACGCTTTAACAATCGATAAAATATTATTAATTTTATAAAGTATTTTGTTTTATCACTCTCAATAAAAATAAACCGGAAATACCTTAAAGGAAGCAAATATCAAACAACTTTCAGAAATAAATTAAAGCGGATGAGCACAGCGCACAAACACTCGATGAATTTCACTTTTAATTCCTGCACAAAGTTCAAAGAATGATTCTAATACATAAAGAGATTATTTAATAAGTCACATCTTTTCTTTACCTTATTAACCCAGGTAATAAATTAAGTTTTCAATACTCCGAGAAAAAATACAATGAAGGAATCCATATTTATTTCACGCAGACTTAGTTTTAAAACATCTAATGAATTTAGTACTTTAGCGAACGAATTATGATTATGACATGCATACAAATAAAGAAAGAAAAGCATGGCATCTGCGAATAACACTTGATTTTATATTTCCTGCGGAGCAACGTTAATTATTAATTACTTTACCCCAAAGTATTACTCATTTGCTGAATTAATTAGCTGTCTGTTAAACATGTCACGAGTATAGTTTTTAACAAATGCCTTTAAAAAAGAACACCGACTTTGCCTTCAAGAGTTTTCCAAAATCTGGAATGACGTGACTTCTTGTTTGCTGAGGTGACTTTCTTAATTACCATAAGGCACATTATCGATGCGTGGTGCAGTCAGGGTCGCCTAAAAGAAACCAGCATCAGTCTGATTAAGATTTAATTTGAAGCGAGAGAAGAGTTTCTTCCATAAAAAGACACGCTCGCGTAACTCTCAATAATATTTTGTATTCTAAAATAATACTTTTTAAACGAATTTGCAGATGTTTGTGTGAGGGGAATTTAGAAGTTTCAGAATCATGATAAACTTAATAGAAATTTAGTTTGTTTTTTTAAATGGTGGATTTAAATAGAATTACATGATTAGATATGTTGTGTCCTTATATTTTTAAAGACATCACATAGATCGGTTACTGTTTGAGTTTTCTATTCCCAGGTGGGAAACTCGGTGTACGTAGTTTTGGAAAGAGCATTTCTTTTTTAAATGCTGAAAAGGATACAGATTGAATGATCGTGTATTTTACTTTGAAATTATTTGAAGCAGATCATGTAAATTTAAAAATGTTTTAATTTCAATCGTGTTTAAAATTGTTACAAAATCATAAAGATAAATTTATTTTTTAGTTTTGCAAACTGGTTAGCGGGTTGCATGTTGAATTAAAAATCAATATAATATATTATTACTGTGGATGTATGCCGAAGCATTAGGCATATTGAAAACGGTAAAAATCTTAACATTTGAGTGATGAGTTTAATCAATTTCGAATATCTTGACTTTGTTTATTGCCACAATAGAAGAATCAGGAATCTATTCGGTACATTTCTCGTAGTTTTGATACAAAATAAAGTCCTGAAGTGGATGGTAAGGATTACGCCTTTCCTAACTTCCAAAACTTGTTACTTGTGGACTTTAAAGCTCAGTTCCGTTCAAGAACAGTAGTTCCCACAGTTTAATTAAATGACTCTTTAGCATGATCATTGTTCGAATGTAGATTCCTGGACTGCAATGCTCGTGTTCGAGATTATCTGACTTCCAGCTTATAAATGAATCTTTTATGCTTTTAGTTGCTTTTAATCCGGTCTATTAATTACAATTATTTGAAAAACGTAGTTTTTTGTTCAATTGTTTTTAAGGCCATCAGGCAAACGAAACACTCATAAACTTTTTACCATTTCATTTTTTTTAAAAATCTGACAGTTTGATTTTACTTAATTAACGCAAAAAAAAAACAAAAAAAAATATGATATTGAAAAAAAAAATTCATAACGACACCATATATAAATGGTTGGATATATTTGTATTTAAGTTACTTCATTATAAAAACTTGCAAAACTTATGAAAATATATAAATCTAAGATTTTGTATTTTTCATTTTGGATATTTAATTAATTGTAAATCAATTTTCCTAATGATGCACTTTTCTGAAAATCTAACAACTATAAAGCACATTTTTTCTTTTAAATATAACTTCAATTAAGTATTAATATAAAATAAGTAACGATCCATTAATGTGAACGTAATGTGTTTAAACGTGTACAAGAATTAATTACTTATTTTAATGCAATTCTCATAAATGATTCGTAAATTGAATTTATACAATTTTTATACTAAAACGTAGCTTATAGTTTTTTGGTTTTTTTTTTCAGTTTTATCATTTAAGATTTCAAATCTGTTACATTGTGAGCAGATTTTTGACTGTATTTATCTTCATTACTTCAAGACTATAATAAAACATTCTATTACGTTACTCTTTGTTCAGGCTAAAATATTTTATTAGTTTGGTTAACAGCTGTTAATCTACACTAAGTTGTAAGCATTTTATTGTTTCTCTTCTTTTCTTTTTTCTTTCTTTGAAGTGCAAATATTTGTGATATTCCTTATAAAAATATCTATTTCTAGTAAATTTTAAAAAAATGAATTTAGAAATGTTTATTCCTTTTTTTTTCATTTTCAAAAAATGGTGATGTTAAAATATCACTATTTCGATGAAATTTTGAAACTTCGTGAGAGTGAAGAAGGCGACTATTCAAGTGAGAGTGAAAGGAATGCGTTTTTTGATCGAGAGAGGAATTCTTCGATTTTTGGACTCTTCAAGTTTCAGCGGAATAAATAGACATTGTTTTCATGCTTTTCTAGATCAGCATGTATGTTTGTGAATGTATTAATGTGATGTCAAAGTTAAATGTCTTCGAAAATACAAATGTCTGTGCTGCTTGTTTCTGAGTATTTTATCAGATCCAAGAAGAATTAGGTAGATTTAAGATTATGCTAAATTATTGTTGGACTACTGATTCGAAACACTAATCGAAAAGAAGTGCTTTGTACCTTTGAGCCAAGTATATGTACTTGTACTAATACTGCAATACTTAATTTTAATCTAACTAACGTTAATCTATGTTTGCCGAAAAGTCCATTCAAAATGAACAAATAATAATATTTCTTCTACAGAGAAATGTTTGCACGAAAACATCAAGTAGTTTTCTTTAAGACAAGTATATTTTTAATGGTTTCGATTTTAGAATGAGAAAACCACGAAGAAATGAATTACGTAGTTTTAAAGATTTATGGAAAATAAAAATATATTGAAGTCCTACTGATATGTGTATAATTTTAATATTTCATGGGTAAGGTTTAAGTTGTTACCATCATTTTTTAATTGTCACAAACTGAAGTATTTTTATTAATAATTGTAGTTTAATTTTATTTCCTGTCGAATTTATAACAAAATGAAGAAAAAGAGACACATATGATTGATATATATGTATGTGATTGTTTCATATTATTTTTAGAGATCAATTTGTGATTAGACAAACTTATAAACGAAATAAATTCACAAACAATTTATTAAAATTTTAAAAACTGATCTACAATATTCGTTTGTTTTGGAACGGAGGTTTCATATTCAGTTGAAATACCACACACACATTGCTAAATATTAGTTTTAATTTAGTTAAACAAAGCAATAAAATATATTAATAAAAAGAAGAAAGAAGCGAGATATTTGATTGCATTATTCAAAATTTTGCTGTTGGGCAACTTCAGAAATAGCTAACAGTTTTATTTAAAATCTGATAAGGATTTACAATAAATATAATAATGATAGAATTATGAATGCTTTTACGTTTGCAATAAATGCACTGTGGCATGTTTGCGAATGTTTTAATTTCACAGTCATCCCAATAATTTTTAATATTTTAAATATGAGTAATTTTACCTATATATAAAGAAAAAGATAAATTTTTTCCTAACAAAAATTTATTTGTTCGTTACATATAATTGACATTAAATTATATTGCTTATGATAAATTACTTTATGCTTTATTACATGAAATTTAGTGTTTGAGTATGCATTTCATTAATTGTACAAGAATTTCATATATATACATTTGTAGATTTCGAAAAAATAAATAATACATTTTTTATTAAAATATAAGTTTTAGTCCTATAAATGTATTGTTATAAAATGATTGTTTTACCTTAATTCCTTTTTCAAATTTGTATATGTCAACTGAAAAAAAATATGAGTGTCAAACCGGAAGCGTTTCTGTTTTACAAAATTCTTTGCCAATAATCATTAGGGAGATACAAAGCCTTACAAATCAAAATGAAAATGAATATCTAGTTTAAGTATCAATTAAAGCTGTACATTCATCCATTCCATAAATATTCATTTGAAATAAAAACATATTCTTTTTTAAATTAAGTTAATTGGGAATCTTTAGATATTGGGTCATATTGTATGTTAAAAATGAAAAAGTGGTATTCGGTAAATAGTTGAATACTTCGCTCATAGATGGCAGTAGGAGCCTCTCATGCTATATTCCTGAAAAATTTTAAAGCTGTACAATACCTGCATTTTTTTTCGAATTTATAATGTATTATTTTCTTAAAACCTCTTATTACATTTCTTCATAATATTTAATATTTATAATGCTTTAAATGAAATTTTAAATTTACATTTTATGAAACAATATGCAACTTTAATAAGAGAAAAATAATATTCTTAGTCTCTTATTGTGTTGTATAACTTACTGCAGTGCTTCTCAAATTTTCAATATTTGCCACCCAATTTTTACTCATAATTTTCATCGCCCTCCATACAATAACAATGCATTTAATGCAATAAAAATGTACTCTGACGTAAAGCTGCAATACGAATTTCATTTTAAACCATGGAGACTGTCAAGATAAGTTTTAAATTTTGCATATGACAAGCCCACGGGAGGCACTACTAACTACTAAACTAGTTTTTTGATTTAGTATTGAGATAGCTTAATTATCTAAAATATTGTGCACTACTGATACATTTATAATTATATTATATCAATGTTAAGTGAATTTAATGTCAGAATGTATTTTGTTTTGCTTCCGTTCAGCAAATTAATACTTATTTCAAGATTTATTTTCAACCTTTTCAATATGCTCACATCCCTCACATAGGGATATCACGCTCTCTTAAAGGGGGGGGGGGAGCGCCTCAAAGTTTGATTAACGCTTATTCACTGTGGACTTCTTCTACTTTTACTAAGAATTGCAATGAGTTTTCAGGAATATAAAAATAAATAAATAAATATGCTTTATTTCGTTTATAACTGTTCATGTATTCCTTCTGAAACTGTATATTTCATTTAGATGTTTATTGCACTTGAAAATAAAGTTTTACACTTAGAAAGGAATTTTTAAGCGTGGCATTGAATTCGAGAAATGTATATTTTATGGTAAATTGAATGTTATGTTATGCATCACAAAGATATTTTAAGGCATCTTTTGGAGATTATACAGGAAGTAGAAGTTTTTTTTAAATAGAGCTTAATTAATGTTTAATATTTTAGCGAAGGTGCAATGGTATCCAAACGGCAGTTGATTTCGTAAAACTTCTTCATATATATAGCTTCTTAACATATTATTTCATCAAAAATCAAGACAGAAGCATAATTTCAAAATTTGAAAAACCGAAATATTAAAAGAGAAATATAATATGGTACAATTTCAAAAAGCTTGCATTTATGAAAGGGGAAATAAGTTTTTTTCAGATCACTACATTTTCATTAAATAAAATAATGAAATCAATTAGAAGAAAGATCAAAATGAAAGAGAAACTCATTTTTGGTTCGCATTGAGGGAATTGAAAAGAAATTCTTATTAAATACTTTTCTATTTTTTTTTTTTATTTGAAGTTAAATTCTTGTACAAAACATGGAGAATTGTTTCACAAAGATTAACTACAAAAGTGATGTATTCATATTATAACAAAAAAGGTGCATAATGATGTTAAAATATCTTTTTGAAATCTTTAATTCGGAATGGATTAGGGTAGAAAACTAGGATAAGGATAAACTGTGATAAGGATAAACACTTAATGGGGTTTACCTATGTGGCTCCATGTTTATTGTGAGATTTAGACCTAATAAAATTTTAATTCAAAGACAATAGTGGATTAAAAAGGCTTTGAAAAGTGGGAAATAAGTTTATTTTTGATTTCACCAAAAACTAACACCAATTGGGTACGTCCGAAAAATTCAGAAATAAAACATGTCAATTTCTATGTATTTGGTACATATTCTACAGGATGATTTTGGTGTCTAACTTTCAGGTACTACTTTTCTTTAATTTTTATCAAATGACACGAAGCATGTATGCCAATAAATTTACAAGAGTTTGGTCTAATAAATATTCAAAATATAGCTGCTGTAATTTTTTTAAAAAAATATTATATCCTTAAAACTGGTATAACAAAATTAAAGTAAATTCATAACCAATAGTACAATTTTCTTGTATGAAAAGAAACTGGAAGACCAGGGAGATTATTTTCTTAAAAAAATTAATATATTTAAGTTTAAATCATTAAAATTTTGTTCGAAGATATTACATTCAATAACATAAATGCAATTTTTTTCTTCTCTTTTTCCAGACTCCATATTTTGTAATCCTTGGTTTTTCGATTGTTGTGATTATGTTATGGATTTTGATACTTTATAGCAATAGGAGTGAGTGAGTAAATATTAATGTCACTCTGTTCAGCTACTAGACAGGTCTTCTATAGCATTTAAAAAAATACTTTTTGTAATGATTTGACTAGATACTGAAAATACATTTCTTGTAGCTTTTTAAGATAAATAATATTTATTAGGTATTATATATATATTTTTAGCAATTTAGAGTACGAGAAACATGAAATTTATTAAGCTTTACAATATCCATTTGTTCCTACGCATACATAATTTATGTAATTATTAAAATATTTCTATTTTTAAAAATATTTCCTATTGGGAAGAAAAAATGCTTATTAATGCCACTAGAATGTTTGGAATTAAAAATAAAAACTACATTTTGTAACCTCTGAAGAACTCTACTTTATTCAATAAAGTTACTTTTTAATTTACAATTAAAATAAAAGATTTGGGAATATAAAGTAAAATATTTTGAAGCTTTAATTACATTTTTAACTGTATTCCTTTATTTATTCTAAGCTCTCAACAAAAATATTTTTATTTACCATTTTACTTGAAACTAAATTTCGAGTTATAAAATATATGAATTATTTATAAGCTGCAAATGTAAATTCCAATTTTTTTTATTTGTCTTTATTCCCTAATATTAATTTTATTATGAAATTTTGTAATAAAACTAACCAAAATAATGTGTTAAATTTAAATAAACCTTTTTTATGTATTAAGGTTTTATGTAACCATTGAAATAATAAGTTACAACTTTGCAATGCAAAATATATTTTAATAGAGTTTAGACATGAATTTATTTCCTAGATGTATATGTTAAATCAAAAAAAGATTCGATTCAGGTATGTAAATAATATTTATTTCTCTATCTAGTGGCAAAATAATCACTAGAAATTTTAATCCTCTAGATTTATAGTTGAGAAAGAAGTAAATACTCAAAAAAAAAAATCTTAAATAATATACACTGTGGGCTTTTAAGTTAGAAGTACTGGTTGAGGGAAACTTCTGAAATGAGAACCTTTCTTAATAACATTTTCCGAAATTTCTTAAGGTTTATATGAAAATTTATGAGAATTCCTAAATAATTAATATCAAAACTTAACAAAATTTTTCTTAGATACGTTGAAATCGATATTAATTGTAATTAAATGTGAATAAAATGAATGACGTTATGTGTTATCTTTTTATTTCGCAACATATTACTCTCTGTGAATATTATTTTAAAAATATTTAAGATTATTTGTTTAAGGGGACAAAATACGATTCAATTGACAAAAATTGGCCAAAAAATCAAATCTAATTTTTTTTAGCTTAAATTATTCTTTGTAGACATTTCTATAACCTCACAAAACTTAAAAAACTCAGAATTATGATAGCTTTTACGTTCATTTTTATGCACATCCCTATGGAAAATCAAAACTTTAAACTTATTTATCTCAGAAAGGTAAAATAACTACTTTGTCTTCATTTGAAATGCTAAGGCTTTTTTTTCCTACTGTGCCTAATGCTTTGGATTTTTTATACCTATTGCTAATACTACATGTAACAAAAGTTGGTAGAATTTTTGAATCAAAGAAATATATATATATATATTTAAATAATTGAACTCAGAAATTATACATTTCTTAAGGTATCTGACTGGTTGCGACAACTTTTTTTTTAAAAAAAAGGAGATATGGGGATTTTTTGTTATTTTTAGATTTGGTTTAATGTATTTTAAAAAAAGTGTGTTAAAATTAAGAAGAGAAAAATAAATTATTATTACTAAAATAGGAAAAAAGAGGTAAAAATTCACAAAAAATAGCATAAACGCGGCTCATTCTGCACCAGAGATTTATAAACAAATTTTCAGTTTTTTCAATCTAATGTGTTGCTATATTATTCAATTTTAAAATGTCCTACAGGATAAGAGATATTTTTTTTTTACAAAAACTAGAGCACCTTATCCCGGTTACTATATGAAAATGCTTAAAAAGACAATGTTTATATTCACATAAGGGACTGTAAATGTTGTAATAAAACAGTGATTGATAAATCTGAATTTTAAAAGAATTCTACTATTATACAGAACTTACAGAGAAAATTTCAGTTAATTATGTTCAAAACTTTTTTAGCAATCGCTGGAGGCGGGCGAACCAGAAGGCGCTGCGATCGTTTAGGGATTGCCATGTGTTTATCAAATAAATAATAACAGCTAATCCTATTACACTTGTGGTTGTGAGCTAACCGTCGATTTTGCTTACATACAAATTTTATATTCTTTACATTTTTTTAGTACTCTAAATATTTTTAATACATTTTCTAGAATTTTTATTTTTGTATAGTTATTAAATATATACATAATTCTAGTTTACTGTATTAGATTACAGATTTAGTTTTTTCCTTGGCCTCGTGTCTTGTGTTTTTGTATACTTTTAAGCTTAGAAATTAGTTTACCAGACACATGCCAGTCAAAAAATTATGAATCGTTTAACTGAACAAAATTCTTTATACTTAAAAATTAAGTATTAAGCGGGGGGGGGGGGTGATGTTAAATTGGTGATGGTGCTTGGTGATGTTAAATTTTTTGGCGACCAAAACCGATCACGAAGCAACTTAATTTAACGATAGGTGTTTTTGGCGACTGGAATCGATAGCCAAGCCACATAATTTAGTGATAGGTGTTCCGAGAATTTACAAATTGAAATTTTGCAATAAAAATAAAGAAATACTAATGTGAAATTTAACAAAAATATTTATAAAGCTATCAATAATGCTTAAAAATAAAAATTGTATATTTTTTTAAGTTGAAGGAAAGAAAGGATTTCATTTTGTTATATGATAGTAGATGCAAATTCGAAAATACCGCCTGTATACTCAGTCGAATAAAAAATGTGGGAATTTATAGTGCGTATCATCATGTGATTATTACGTCAGATGAATAGAGTCCATTGGGGCTTGTAATATGGGATTGCATTTATCATGTGACTATGACGTCCCATTAATGCATGAACTAATTAACTGGAAGCACGTGGTTATAGTTATCATATGACAATGACATCACATGAATTTAGCCTATTTTCATTTAATAAACAATTTAAGTGAAATCAAGATAATTTTTTAAAGTATACTTTAAGGATAAGTTTTGAATAAAGAAAAAGGAAATTTTGAATTGTATATATTTATATAACTTTAAAGTAATAGATGCAGTTCAATACTATTGAATAATTGATAAATAATTATATGAAGCTGTTTCTTTCAGGAAGCTGTCTCAAGAATTGGTTATTCACAATTTAAATAATATTTTTTTCATTTCGATTGTAAATAACCGATATAAAATAATAATGGTAGAACCGTATTTATAAAAAAAATACTAATATCCCTAATGAATAAAAGTATAATCAACAAACAAAAACGGAAACACTTCAAGGAATGTGAGTGATTTCGAAATCTGTTTGATAATTAATATTTTTTTTAAATCTGCCATTTCCAAATTAATGATGTTTAATTTATTGTTTTATTTTTCGCATTAAGATAAATTAACGAAGATAAATTCTTAGCCTGGTAATGAACCTATAGAAATACTTATAAAAAATAAACAAATAATGGTGTTTCCTTTTTTTTTAAATTTCCTTTTACAAGAAAATTACATTTTATGCTTGAAATTTGATGTGCTGTTATTCGTGAAAAAAAAAAGAGTTAAAACGCTTCGTGCGAATTTTTTTTCTTTAAAAAATTGTTCAAGCTGCTTCTTTAAGAGACAGAAATAATGAGATAAAAACATAAATACCATTTTACCGAAGAAAAGTACAAAAAAAAAAAAAAAAATTAAATACTCAAATGGGAAGAAAAATCTTTTTTTTACTTAATGTTGCGAATAACGTGCTTAATGCCTTTCGGGTAAACGTCTCAAGAACTTTGGAATTCTAATTATTTCATCAATTATTTCGATGAGGCCGATTAAAGAGTAAAATCAGTAATTTAAAGCAACTGAACAAAGCAGTTTTGTTCCCTAAATTTAAGAGGGTTTTTTTTATACACCCAGAGTGATTTTTTTTAAATAGGAACTGAAACAAGCTATCGTAATATATCGTAATTAACGAGGATTCAATAATTGTTTTATATTTAATATTATGTACAGTAGTTTTAAGCAACATACATTCATACTTACATTTAGATGTAATTATTTTATTATATTTATATATTTTGTGAGGTAGTTTCAAGCATCTTTAAAAAATTATATTAATTTTGCTAAATTGCATGACAAAATTTTACTGAAAGTTACTGAAAAGTTAAGAACTGAAAAAAACTATTGTTATATATCGTAATTAACGATGATTCAATAATTACTTTATACTTAATATTATGTACAGTGGTTTTTAAGCAACATACACGCAAACAACATTTAGATGTAAATATTTTATTATATTTATATATTTTGTGGGATAATTTCAAACATTTTTAAGAAATTATATACATTTTGGTAAACTGCATGACGAAACTTTACTGAAAGTTACTGAAATAGCGCTTAGTCAAGGACAGAACCCGCGACCTTCGGCTCCGTAAGCACGTAATGTACCCCTGGACCAAAACTATCACTTCAGTCCGGAGGCTGTTACTGGCTCGTACAGATGATACCGCTACACATTCCCCCACTAGCGAGACGGTAGATGGGTGAATTAGTGATATAGTTGTTTTGGCGAGCATGGGAGTTGCTGCTGTTGATTGGAGGAAGTGTGTCAAAAGTGAGTCTGACGACTTTGTTTGCTGCATCAAGTGAGTCTGACGATCTTTTATTGCTCTTTTAGCGGGTAGATGGTACCACGACACTTCAGAAAGTGTTACGCTGTTTCTTAGTTCAGCCATTGTCACCAATAAAGTGGCACTTAGTCGAAGGACAGAACCCACGACATTCTGTTCCGTAAGCACGTAACATACCAGAAGACCAGAAGACCATCCTGATCACTTCAGTCAGTGTTACTTAAGCCAGTAACACATCATCAGTGTTACTGGCTTATATAAATGATAACGCTCCATTACAAAAACTTACTTTATTTTAAATATCTCTTATATTTTAAGATTTCTTATCAAGTCAAATTCATTTCAGGCCTAGTGGGCATGGTCATGAACCCGTAAGCATAACTGTTTCTGCTGAGTCGCAGGCTTGAGCCCTGGTGCCACTGCGTATTACTCTACATACTGAGGAATTGAAGCACGTTAAATCTGTCTTAGATCAAACTCATCGCGTTTGCGGAGTGTGGAAGTTAATATCTGAGGGTGCCATCTGAGGTTCCGCCCTCGTCATATGATCCCAGTACAGAATTACGAGACCCCTCGCTAATACCCCTTGTGTTGTTGGATGTTAATTACACTCACTCGCGTTTACTCACCTCTGATTCCCACAATAAATAAGGGCTGATGCCTATTAAATATGATTAAATTTTTAGCGACTCAAAGTACCCTTGAAAATGTGGGGCTTGGAATTTGAAGATTGAAGTAGCATCTAACACAAACAAGAATCATATTTCTAACTACTCCGAAACTCATTACCAATAGCCTTAGTTTAAATACAAAGTGTGATGTTAATAAACAAGCAATTAATAACACAACACTAATTGAGATTAAAATAGCTGTTTCATTGACTAAGCAAATTTATTTTTTTTTATTTTAAGATATAAAATGAAAGTAACCCTTCTTTGAGATATTAATATGATAGTCTAAAAACTTAGCAGAGCTTTGCAGGACAATGCAGCTCACTAATTCGTGAATCTCTTGGAATTATATAGAATAATAAAGTAATCTTCAGATTTAAATTAAATCTACGTAATAGCTAAAGGGGAAATCGAATTATTCCTCTTTAGAAAAACTAATTCTCTTCATTTAATACATTCGAGTTATGACAAATAACGTTGCATACAAACCTAAAAATTCAGTTTCATTAAGCTATTTCCTTATTTATAACAGAAAACTTTAGAAATATGACATCGTGTACTGAAAGAAATGCTTTCTATATATTAGTAAAATCCTTCTTACGATATTAAGTACTTTGGGGGGGAAAAAGAAATCAGAGGAAAGTTAAAGGCATTGACAGTTAGCAATTCCCCACCCCACTTTGTTTCAGTTAATGATTCAACACTTTGAAAATATATGAGTTATAAATACAAATTTTTAAAAATCAATAATAATGATGTCTTCTTAAATTTTCTAAGAAATATTACAAAGCTCATGAATAAGGTTGATCAATTATAAGGAATTATAAGCAAATTGTACTAAATACCTGTAAATAAATTGAACCACAAGAACTTTATTCTTTAAAAATGTCTCTTCATACAAACTCGTACAAAACTTTTAAAACTCTCCAACTTAAACGTAAAATATGCTACAGCTTTGCGACGTGCGAATCGCAGCAAATTTTAGGATGCAGACAACTTTTGAAGGATCTTACTCTTAAAGTTTCCTTCCAGTATTTACCGGAACACTGTGGAGTTCTGGGAAACGAACACGTGGACCAACTGACTAAGAAAGAATCCTTTAAAGCCCGGAGACCTCCCTGCGCATGATCATTTAAATCTTCAAGCTTTTGGTAAAAATGACTTTCAAAAACAACTTCAAACTGGAAGGAATGGAGATATCCAAAGACAAGAACTGGATGATCTTCCAAGTAAACACTTTGGCGTTCCTGATGCCTCAAAAAATCGCTGTCACACGTTTTACACTATTAATAAATCATGGCTGTCTGAGATATTATCTGTTCCACCTGCGCATTGTCAACTCCTCGAATTGTACTCAGCTCGGCAACCTATGGCAGCCAAATATTTAGTGGCTTTGATTAAAGTGTGGAAAATACCCCAGAAAGCTCGTGTACTGTTTACGTATTTAAATTACTTTTAAAAATTTTCTTCCGGCACCACAAGAAACAAACTAAGCCGTCATTTGTTCCATTAAAATTCTTTTTGTTAATCGAACAGCAAAAATCAAAACATTATTTACATTATATCTTGTTGAGTAGTACATGAACGACTGCGCCAAACGGTTATGGATTATTTATTTTTATTGTAGATATAACATACTAATTAGGGATTACAATATCGGACTAAAAGTTCAATACCAGTACTCGGTATTCCTTAGGTCTTAATACTTCGATACCGGGTTTTAATACCGGCAGTAGAAATTATAGAAAAGAAAGAAAACACAGGTGTTTCTTTCTTTCATTTGCCAATTTTCTTAGAGAATGTAAATATCACAAAAAATAATTTGTACGTATAAAGTATAACACTGTATAAAGAATAAAAAAAATAAAAGAACATCTTATTTATTAAAATCGCACAAAAAATGTAAACATCACTATTCAGTCTGAGGTCTGTGGTTTTCATCATATAAATAATGAAACCAAATCGGAGTATTATCAATTAATTTTTTTATGTTCTTTAAAGTTATTCTTATTCATTATTATGGGTTACTATTTATGAATATACATATAATAAATCTGAAAAATATTTTGGACCCTAAAGTATGGAATGCAAATACAATGTGAATAACAAACTCACCAATTTTTTAAATATCGAAATATTACGCACTTTATTCACAACTACAACCTTGTTTTCACAAATACGAATATGAGACAACAAATCATGTGCGAATGCACAATCACTCTGAGCTGTAAGTTTAGGATAGTTTTGACCCACCTCCTTGGATGATTCACACATATTTTATCACTTCTCTTGATTGTACGATGCAACTTTGTTTTAATAATCTAATTAATTTTACCCGTTAGGAAGACATAAAAATAAAAACGTATACTATTTTGCTATGCTGGTGATCCCTGAACATATAGTGGAGACAATTTAAAAAAATTCCAGTAAATACCGTAAAACGGTACTTAAACTAGTGAATACCAGTATTACAAAATTGTACAAATGGCTCAAAATACCGGTATTTGGTACCCCGGTCTACCGATATTGCAACTGACGTGCTAATTTGTGTGCGGGACATGTTTAATTAAAAATAAACAATTTTATTTACAAAAAGCAAAATAGTTTTGCATTTTAATTTAACTCATGTTTTCACTTGGCAGAATAGTTTTGAAGTATTTAAAATTATTTAGAGAAATGTTTTTTTTTTATCCTTAAGGTTTTTTAAAATTATTTTGTATATCCAAGAAGAGTGTAGTATATAACCGGGGTTGCAACCCTATAGCTGTAGCGTGTCAAACTAGTATACAAATATGATTCAGTTGGCCACGAAGAAGGAAATACTCGAAATAATTTGATTCTCAAGTCAATGACTTTCTATTTCTATTCCAGAGTTAGGGAATAAAGGTAAGAAATATAGAGGTTAAAGTTTTAATATATATTAATTATGCATCATTTCACAATATTTATTAACATAAAATATAACTATTCCTTCAACATAAATAAAGAAATTAAAATTGCACATATATTATACATCTTTTAAGAATATTTACTAAAAAATACATTAACATGAAGTATGCGTTTTTATGCAACATAGTGAAATAAGAAAACTAAAATTTGAATGTGAATCTTGTCCCTGCAAAGCTCTATTTAATGTTGCATCATCAGGGGCATAATTTGTGACTTTCTATTCGACACATAATTCTGAATGTTCAGCTATTAAACAATTTCTTTGCGGTCTCAAAAAATATTTTATGTGAAGAAAAAAAATGTTTTCTTACAAATATATGTAGAACCAAATGTGGAAAGCAGAACACATACAATTTTATTCAAATTATTAAGTCTTTCCTTCAACGACGAACAGAAATTTCAAATAACTATCAATTCATCGATAGTTATCTTCGAGATTTCAGTATAATTAAGATTTTTTTCCCTTACACTGCAATGAGTTATGCTTTTATTTTAAAAGTGTTACTCAGTCGTTTGGATTTAAATTTAATATTTAACGCTAAGAAAAAGTCCCATTTAAACAGAGGAGTTTTTTATACAAATCCCATAAACTACATACACGCTGTTTCAGCAGAATCTTTTTATGGTAAATAATTTAATGTAAAAAATAGTATTTTTGCGTGAGGCGTAAAAAGGAGAGACGATTTTTAATTTGTTCTCTTAACTTAGTAAAGTAGCACTAATAATTGCTCCGCGTGTCCTATGTGGCGCGCGTGTCATAGGTTGCCTGAACCTGGTGTATAAATTTGTTGGTGGTCAGAGAATTCCGAAACCCTCGTCAATCATTACCTACATGTATTTTCTTATGGCATTGGTATAAAGTATTTACAAAGTGGGTACGAGCTTTAAATTTAGTTTTTAACAGTAAAACCTTAAAAAACTTGCATGTGTTTAAATTAAAATAAGTCCTTTAATAATATGTTTTTCTGCTACTTAATATAATCTAAGACCATTACATTAAAAAAAAATAATATATGAGGAGAGCATAAAAATGAAATCTTTTCCCAGAACACTTTTATATCTGGAGAGGTAAGAATCTCAAACCCGAATTCAATAAATTAACTTTCAAAAAGTAAACTCAAATACATCAGTCACATAATTAAATTCCTAGACTTATTTTACTTTTCAATATTCTTATAGTTCTTACATCGTTTAAATAGTTAAGCGATTTCCAACAAATTACATGTTTTCAATTTTGTACAGTCAGACATATCAGAGGAATAATAAAAATAAATTTAAAAAAAGTAATTATCTAATAAAAGTAGGATATCAAGATGATTCTAAAGTATTCAATTTCTGTCGAAAAGATGTAGAGAGATGAAAATTCACATAAATGAGAATTTATTAATAAAATTAATGTACTTTTTGTAGTATATAGATATTTTGTTGTGACATCCTTATTTGGAAATAGTAATATTTCCAAATCTACTATTTGGGAATAGTAATATTTCCACTATTAAAGCTAATGCAATTGCTAAATTAATTTATTTATAATATAAGCTTAGTTTTCAAAGTTTGGGGATTGCTCATTGCCTGATGTTATGATTTTGCAATCCTTTGTAAAATCCAGTTTGGGACCCAAACACTGACTTTTCAAGGAGGCCCTAATACTTTCCGATACACATTTGGGATTATTTATTCGTAAACTGTTTTTTTCACTCCAGGAGGGCTGAACTGATTCAAAAAGGACTTAGAGATACAAAACCGATCAAACGTTTTAACCTTCTTATAGATGTAATATAAGTTACTTACATATTCTATCATTTGTAAAAAATGAATTATGGATTTGAAACAGATATTTTATTGATAATCAGATATAATTGAATTCTTAACTTGTATTTTATTATACTTCGAGCTATTACCTCGAGCTTTTTCCTCCAAAAGCTATCTATAGCAGGATTCTCTACATTGCGACTTATAGTTTGGGTAATTAAAAAGATAGTTATTAATAATTGTTATATTCTAGTTAATTTAAAGAACAATTTAATGATATTTATGCTGCAAATACTTAAAATAAACGTGCATTTTTAAAAGTAATACATTTTTTTTATAAAGAAAAACATAAAAACGGAAACATAATCAAGAATACATTGTCATATTGTAAAATTTTTAAAATGAATGAAGTCAACCATGGTATTTAAAATTTTACTCAATTTTTGTAAGTATATTAAGATTAATTTAGAAAAAAACCCGTAATTTTAAAGAGAGATTTTAGTTAGGATATGAATACAGCATAATAAATAATCAAACATCAGGACTTTTAATTATTTTACCTTCTGTTTAAATGATTATTTATATATAATCTTATTAACAAAAGATAAAATTATCGGAAATAACTTATTAACAAAAATTAAATAATTATAATTAACTTATTAACAAAAGATAAAATACTTATAATCAACTTATTAACAAAAGATAAAATAATTATAATTAACTTATTAACAAAAGATAAAAGAAAAAATGCATTATTTATGTAATTATTTATTGCCCTATATTTCTTTTACAGAATTAAATTATGCAAATTCGATCAAAGTTGATTTAGTTATAATAAAATAAGTATTATTTTAATGACATCACAGAAAAAGACAATATTGAAATAATAAAATAATTTAAGTAAAATTAAATAAACAGTTTAAATATTTTTAAAATTGTCACAGTTGCAAAACAAAGTTGATGAGATCATTTTAAATTCTAATGAAGATACCTTTCATCCATTGTATGAAAATCAATTTAAAATAATTATATAATTTAAAGTTTAATTATTTTTTTTGAAAGTAAAATTATGATCTGAAGATATATATTAAATTACATTAGAAATTGGACATATAAACTTTAAAAACCATTTTTACTAGTATACAAATATTTTTCACAGTACAAATGTACGAGACTCTTATAATGGAATATTATACAAAGCAATGTGAAGAAGAATAAAAATAAACATCTGTAAAAAGATTTCAGTTTCTAAAGAAACAGCGCTGCTTGAAATTGCCTATATTTCACGTTTCTGCAACAGTAAATGTATCAAAAAGAAATTTATCTCTGAAAAAAAAATCTTGATTTGAAAAAGGAAATAAAGAACTTGACTTTAAAATCCGATACTTCCAAAACAACATATTTTGATCAGGGGCTTTAGAAAGTAAAAAGAGGGGGGAAATCTTCTACATCAAAAAAAAAAAAATCTAAAGAAATATTACTTCAGTCTAGAAATAACCTATACCATACACATAAATGTATATTTGTAGTTTCAGTCGGGATTTTTTTTCCGTTTGAAATATTTTTTCAAGCATCATAATCGAGTTAAGTAGTAGCAGAAATAACAGCGAAAAACGGTCCTTTATTCATAGAGCATTGTCGGAACAAAGCCTCTAAATGGCAAAATCGATGCAAGAAAATGACATTCTGTACTTCCAAAAGTAAGAAAGAACCCACATAGCTAGGGTCACAATATGTTAAATCTCCGTTGGGATATTGTAACGCTAAATTCTTAAAAAGAAAGCCAAGTAGTCATATCGGAGAAGCAGTGCTGCATTTGCTGTGGAGTAAATTTTAAAGAGAAGGCTTGTGTATAGATTTTATAGCAGGCTTCCGAAGGCTTCTGAAAGTTTTCATAAAATAATAAGCTTCTTACTCCTGCAGTAAGTCTCAAATCGAACGTTAAAAGCCAGATTTTTACATTCGTTTGAAAGAAAAGACATTTATTTTGGAGTATAAAATGTATTTTTATTGTGTGCGTAAAATAAGCAAATATTCAATTCAATTGTACGGAAGTCGGAGCGTTATTGGATTTGCATTGCGCTTCCAGAGGGAGTCGCAAAAAGTGATGAAAAATAAATTGAATTTCTAAATTAAGAAGGATAAAATAAACTCTTCTTATGTTACTTAATATTTACTTTTGCCCTTGAGGTTAACTGTTAATAAATGGTTAAATATTTAAGAAATATTCCAAAAATAAATATTCAATCATTCAGTTGTTTTGTGAAAATTGCATACAATTGCTTGGAAAATTCTTTGAAAAGTATTATTTTAAATAAAAGGTATTATTAGAAATTATATATGTATAATCTACGGAGGAAAGGAAGAAAAAAAAACGATAAAATTATTATTTCTTTTTAGGAGGATGACGATGTTTTTTATAAATTGTAAAATTGGATTTTATTTTGTCAAGGTATTTGTAAGAGCAATACTATTTGAATTTTGAAAGAAAAATTATATATATATATATATATATATATATATAATATATATATATATAATATATATATATATATATATGTGTGTGTGTGTGTGTGTGTGTATGTGTATGTATATATATATGTTTCTGTGTGTGGTGGGGGAGTGGGAGTGTGTGTGTTTTTGTAATATTAATTTGTCTTAAAATACTATATTATTTATATATTTAATATTTTTGACTTAGGTAAGTAGATTTATTTTCCCTAGTGTTGTTGATATTTAGTATATGTAATTTAGTTTTAGCATATTTAGTATTCTTCTTCTTGTGGTATAATTATTATTTTTAGTATTAATGGAAGCTTATTCTTATTCCAATTTTTTTCTTTGCAGCCAATTAGTACGGGTAAATTAAAGGGGAATTCTGGCTGGTCTTAAAATTATGTTTAATCATGAAATCTTACTTTCTAAGGTTAAGAATTGGCTAGTGTACTATTGAGGCCATCTTATTTTTCGCTTATTTTGTGATATTTCAATTTGTTGCTTCTATTAAATTAATGGCATTTTGGTGTATATATATATATATATATATATATATAATAGGTTGAATATATTATTAAAATATTCAATAAAGTTTGGTAAATAGTCGTTTAACAATAAAGTAGATGAAATATTAACGAAAATGACCTTTCTGTCCTTCGAAATAATCACCTCCCATAACTATGCATCGCTTTTATCTGTATAGATGTCTTGGAACTTTGCATAAAGATTTCATTTGAGAAGGGGTTCAAAAGCATCATTATGTTTCGTTGAATGTCAGGAACATTGTCGAATCTCTTTCCTTTCAAAGTGAGTTTGAGTCTTGGGAATAGGAAGAGGTATGGAGGATTGAGATCTGGCGAGAATGGTTGATGTTCAATTTTCACCACTCCCACTTTTATTGATGATACTGGCTGTGTGAGGATAAGCAATGTAGTGAACAAAAAACCATGAGCCTTGTTGTGCATACTGGTATCATATCCATCGTAGACGTTTCATGAAACGGGTCAAAATTTCAATGTACCTTGCAGCATTCTCCTTCCAGCTATCATGCGCAAAATTAATGGACGATCTTTCGTGATTAATTTACTCACTTTCTCAATGTTTTCCTCACTGACGGTGGTAGCCGGTCTTTCGCTACAGGAGTAAACCTTCTAGAAACGCATGGGACACTCGTATACACACTTCATGGACAGTGCCTGATCTTTATAAACACATACCAGCATCGAATAAGTTTCTGTCTGTGTCATGCCAAGCTTAAAATAAAACTTTAAATTGATCATTTGTTGATTCATTTTCCTGTTCTCAGCTAAGAACCAACGTTCTGAACAAGCACATTGTAAAACTAGTCTTACACTGAACACAAACGCTACTCAACTGAGCAATTGGTGGGGTCAGATGATCAACACCTGCCGATACGCATCTTCAGTGTTTTGTTTCGCCAGTGTTGCCAGATCAACCGTTCTGTATTCATTGATCAAATTTTATTGTCAGAGGCTGTATATATTAATAACTAATCAGCTATAATTCTAATTAAACAAGGAAAAAATAGAGTACAATCATACAGTTTAGATCAGAACAAACCCTCAGTACATGGAACTAAGATTCCAGATTTACACTTTGTTTTCAGGCCAGCTAACCTTCACCTGAAATTTTTATAATACGTTAGCACTTTTAAGAAGTATTTCGGTGTATATTTATCCTCTTTATCCTTATTTCTATACTTTTCAATACTTACATAAAAAGAAAAACACGCGGAATTTTAAAAATATATATTTTTTTGAAGGTTAAAAATAATGTATCAAACTTCAGCAAACTTTTCCCAGTCCTTCAGTAGCTGTAAATTAATTAATATTAATCGTAACACAGGCCAAACAAAAAAACTATGGCATTGATCTTAACTATTTTAATAATTTAATAACTCCAGATTAGACGTCATAATATTAAAATCGAACAGGCACACATTAATCTTCATCTGTCAGCAAAACTGACTCGTAGTATCAATTTTAATACTAGTCTATTAACGACTTTTACCCCATCAAAAATTCAATGAGGTTACATGTTGTGAGGAAGTATTCAAGTTTTATACCTGAATGAAGGGCGGTGAATAAAAGACTTAACTCATGTGTTACAAAAGCCTGTCCATCAATTCCTATAATTTTTCCTGGAAGTGTCAATACTTTGAAATTATCGATGCATGGAGATTGTCATTATTTTAAAATATTCGATTTTGCTCCAAGCTCATTCTTTATAATTACCTTGAAGCGATGGCTTCCGTTTTTTGAAGAATTTTATCAGAAAATGTTTGACGGAGGAAGTAATTGTTAAGGAACATTTTTTCCCCTCTTTTTGGTTCCTGTTATCTTAAATAAACTTGTTCTGGAAGTTATGGGAGAGATAAATTTCACTCGAACTCTTTGGTTTAATGAATCATGTAAACATGTCAATATATCTTTATCCGTATTATCTGTATTGAGATTTTTATTATTGGATCTTATATTTTATTTATTTCCCCAGGTAATTTGACGTAAGCTCATATTTTTAAATCGATGTTTTCCCCAGGTAAACAAAGATAAATATGTCTTATTAGGAATTATAATGTTATTTTATTATCAAACCTTTTTTCAGTAATTTAAAGATGAAGGTCATTTTATTAAAGAAAATAATGGTGAATAATTTGTGGCTATTTTGTAAATGTTTAAGTGAAATAGAATGGAAGAAATTTCTTCTAAAAATAACATTGTTTTATATTTTTTTTCTAAAAATAACATTCGTTTTATAGTTTGTACAACTGTAGAAAAATTAGAAGTAATTTTATCTCACTGAAGGTAGCGGTTCTCAAACTATGGGGAGTGACCCATAGGGGGCGTGACAACCCTACGTGGGGGGCGCGAGCATATCGATAAGTCAAAAATAGAAGATTATTTAAAAAATTTCAATTTGAAAAGAAACAAAACAAAATATATTCTGTCACATTTTATTGATATAATATACTTATAAATTTATCAGAGTGCACAATGTATTTGATGATCAATTTATCAATGCTATGTTAAATTTTACAGGTTTAATACTTACTAGTGACTTCCATGGACAAGTAAAATACAAAATTATATGCAAAATTTAATGTTAAAATATTTTGAAGGGTTATAACTAATCATATTGTAGCCTTACGTCATAGTACATTACCATTACATTCTATATATAATATTGTATGGAGGGGGCGATGAAAATTATGATTGAAAATTTGGTTGCAAGCATTGAGAGTTTGAGAAACACTGCACTGAAGGGGTGACGGATCTATACGCGGCTTTACTAATCCCTTAAAGACTCTTTTAGAAAAATATTTATTTCAACCAACTTTCGCCGAGTGAAAGAAGCGTGATTATGCAAAGTAAGTATATTATATAAATTCTGTATTCGCGAGTTTGAAGGGTTGGCAAGTTAGTTGGAAAGGAGCTGGCGAGTTAGTTGGTTAATTGAAGAGTGAAGGATCGTGTAATTATTAAGTGCATTTGGAGTTTATCAGTGGAAGTTTACTGTGAGTGTCAATTGACGATGATTAAATCCACATAAAGATCGCCTTCAAAGTACAAATGTAGGACTCCTCTTCATAAAAATACAGGTATCGTGATCCTTATTTACATAGAAGTTAGCTTATTAATTTGTGACGTAGTTTATATTGAGCATGTTTAAGCTATCGTGGAATCAGTTGAGGGCCCGTATTATTAACCCCAGGCTATTGAGACTCACCTCCACACTCTATTATCTGATCTGTTATCTTAATTAGATTGTTATTGTGTCTGCTTGATATTTTGGTAAAAATAAAATAATTAGTGTGAATCATGTCTGTTGATTATTCAGTTTTTCCCACACACCTAGCCGGATCTGAGGGTAGACAAGGGGTTTCAGAGGTAAGCAGGAACCGACCTGTATTACAAGGGTAATAAATATGTAAAAATTGAAAAGGGATGCTTGACAGTCTTTAAAGAAAAGTGTAAAACATTTGTAATATAAATAACATGAAAGATATCTGTTTATAAGAATTTCCATATATTTTTGAATCAGTCTGAATTTAAAATATATCATAATATCAGAAAAAGTTTTACAATCTTTTTCTTGGCTCGGTGGAAATAGGTAGTGTGCCCTCCTCGTAAGTCCAAGATTGTGGATTTGATCCTGACTGGAGTCGACAGATTTTCTGGTTGCGAAAATCGTAAGGCCACATCCCATATAATTATGTGACATATAAGAGATCTCTTGAGTATCAAATTGAATTTGGTAATCTCAGCAAAAATAAGTCATCGCAATATTTAGCATCTCACGTGACCTTGAATTCATTTAATTCAAGCGTCAAAATTTGGTAGCGAGATGGTATCGCCACTGAAATCAACCCCGATACATGGGGAACTTGCCGTTTCTGGGGAAAAAAATGTGAGAAAATGCAGCCCATTTGAAAAAAAAAAAGAATTTTTAAACTATAGAAACATTTAATGAGTATCAAGAAGCATTTCAAAGTTACTTCGAATAAATTCAAATTTATTTCATTTATTGAATAAATTGGACTTATCACTTTTAGTGTCAAAAAGTAATCATCCATAAAAAAATTTATTTTTGAATATTTTGAAAAAGTTAAGAAGGAAAATTTGTTTCACGTTAGTAAGAAAGTTGAAGAGAAAAATAGAATAAATGAAAAGTTATTCCTTTAAAAGTATGCATTTTTAAATAAAGATTTAATACTTAAGTGAATTAATGAGATATATTTAAAATACTAATGTATTATTAATTAACTTTTAATAAAGTATATTCACGTTCATGTTCAATTTCACGCTTTGTAGAATTTTTCCTTTAAATCATGTTCATCATCATATGTATTTCTAGAGACAAATATTGATATGATTATAATAACAATATAAGTATTAAAATAGTATTGTAATTTATCTTTTTAGTAAAATTTGCAAGATTTATATGCTTTTTAGACTTATCTACAAATTTTAAAAGAATAAGATTTAAAACTGAGAAATAAAGTACACGAAATAATAAATATTTTCAAATTTATTTTTTGTAAAGCTTTCTATATTTGTTTTTATTATACCAGTAGCTTATATATATGCCATTATATACGGAATTAGGTAGAATATAAATACAATGAAATTTTAGACCAGAATGTCCCTATCATATATATGTGTGCATATACATGATAAGAAGATTATAAAGTAGTTCTAAAAATAAGCAAGTAGTATAAAAAGGTTTATACTTAAAAACAGGATTTGAAAGCTTAAAGAACTTAAACTGAAAACTCAAGATCTTTTCAAATTAAACAGAAAGGTTTCTCGTTAATTCAGAATTAGTTTATATTCTACATTGCAACATTTTTCTAAGGAAACAGAGTAGGGAATCTTTCTTGGAATTTTAATGTTTTATTCATTAGAAAATAATAAATCCTGTATTAAAATATTAACCTTATATAAGATTAATATATTCTTCCAGCAATAATCTATTTAACCAACTGATGCTTTTTTAAATAAGTAAATACAATATCATATACAAAAGTTTTTCGTAAATTTTCGGTTTTTTTTATTTATTTATTTTTTGATTTTGTATGTAGTATATAGTTACAGATTTTAACGTTTATTGCCATATAAATGACTAGAAACATTATGGAAGCAAAGTTCGGTGGTTTAAGCATGTTTGGTGGTTATATATGAAAGTAAAATTAGAAAGTGAAAGATATAAACGCAGTTTTTTTTATTTGCATTTATTACAATCGAAAATTTCAGACTTTTGAAAATTGTCTTTTTTTTTTTACTAAAACACTTTTGTAAAGTTCTTAAACTTCTTTTTTTTAGGAAAGAAAATTTGACTTTGGAACAGGACAGAAGAATTTACTTCCAAACGTTGAAATCCCTGGAGCTTCCGTTGTGGGTTTTGCTCCGTTTATTTTAGCGATTTCAGTTTGTTTTACTTCTTAAGTTATTTTTTCCACTTTTTTTTGCACTCGGGAAAAAACGTCTTTTTTATCCAAGCCTCTTTCCTTTGTAAACGAGGATGCTATTTGTTCTGATGGCCTTCCAAACAATGCACTGACGAAAATTGTGCGCCATTTTTCTCTTTGGTGTGTTTTTGTTTTCAGTCAAGCAGGAGCTCTTGTGTTTTAAATTGAAAATTTTCCTTTTTGTCCAGAGCCCAAATCCGTGGAATTACAGTGGCACAAGTCGTACCCTATTTTTAGACAGACAGAAGGTAACGTGATTGGAGGCAGATCATGCAGTTGTAAATGTCCCTTGTGAAAAATTAGGCTGGTAATCTGGACAGTAAGTATAAAAAAATATATTGTTACAATACACGAAACATTGTTTTTTTCTCTGTGGGAGACATGAAAAAATAAATCTAAAGAATGTGTCGTAAAAATACAAAATATTGGATATATTTGACAGGGTAGTTTCAATTTAGAATTTATAGTTCAGTTTAGAACTTTGGAACTTTTCATAGTCTAGTGATATAAACTCAGAATCTTATACTCTGTATATTTTTCTTATGTAAACAATTTAAATGAAATATATTATGGCATGAATAAATGGGTGAGTTTCTTTTTCCAATATGCTTACCCCGAGTTCGAGAGAAAGGAAATTTGGATATGTATTGAAAATAATTCAGTAGAATTGTAGTAATTTTTGACTCTAAAAAAGTTACTAAAACAGCAAATTTGAGATTAAAGGATTTTAAATGGTGTGGATGGCATTTATAGAAAATTTTTGTTATGTGACTACAGAGTAATGAATGTCATGCTAGAAAATAAATATAAGTAACTCTTGGCAAATAAATAATTTAAATATATAAGATATTTGCAAAAAAAATTCACATGCGTAGTCCGTATACAACTACATAGGCTACCTTTAAAACCAAGGTGTCTGTATATATATATATAAATTGTCAAGGTATCGGATCATGGCAGGCATGTCATGAGTTCGAGCCCAGTACCGCTAATGACCCACCGAGTAGGGAAGTGATGCACGTTAAATCTGTCGAGAGCCCAAACGTCTACCCGTTGGTGTGGTGTGGGAGTTAGGAGAGGGGTGCCAGATCAAGTGTCGTTCTGGTTACTTGACCATGGTTCAAAATTACAAAGTCCGTCGTCAATAGCCCTCGTGTAGCTGAACAGTGCGATGTTAATATTCACTCATTCACTCATATTTATATATATGTACGTGTAGTGTAGCGAGTGAACTATTTCCATACTATATTATTTCATGATTATGAATATGTTTTTGAGCAGTTGAATGGATTTTTGCATCAGTTGGTATTTGGGTACTTCACTTTATTTGATGATCACACGCACACATAAATAAAAAAAAAATTACTGGATAACGCTTAGCGTTTCGACATCAAAGAAAGCAGGCAAGAGATAAAAATGGTCTGCAACTTTTTACACATTGCGAAGACAAAGAGACAAAGATAAAAGAACAAATGACTCTCGCTATTTATACGAGGCGGTGAATACCGCTGACTTTTTCTAACGGAAGTTATGATTGGTCTGAAACTACCACTCGATAGTTTCTGATGCAATCTTAATTCGAAAGTTACAAGCTGATATTTTTTAAAATTCGATTACAATTAAATCACGATCATGCGGGTAAGCTAGTTAAATAATTAAACGTGGCTCCTGAAGGAATGGGCCATAAATAATTAAAAAGTTACAAACATTAAATTAAGGGCAATTATTACACAAACATACATATATATACATATAGAGAAAGAACGAGAGAGAGTAAATGAATGAATATTAACGTGGCACTTTTCATCTATACTCGAGGGCTTTTGGAGACGATCCGCGTAATTTTGAACCATGGTCAAGTGACGCGGATGACACCTGAGTTAGCACCTCCATCTCCTAACTACCACACCACACCAACGGGAGGACATTTGAGCTCTCGACAGATTTTACGTGCATCTCTCCCCAACAAGTCGGGTTTTTATTGGTGTAGGGGTTGAACTCATGACACGCCAGCCACGATCTGATACCTTCACCACTAGGCTACCGCGGCCGAGCGAGGGCGAGAAAGAAACGGGGCGTACTGAGAACTATTCTTAAATATAAATATAGAAATCTATTGTCTGCTGCGATACTACTTGGTATGGCTGAGCGTGATAATTTACATAGCGCAACTCGTATTTGTTAAAATATTCTAACGCTAATCTTTTTTGCAAGTTTTCAAAATACAAATCAGAAATTTTGAAAATAAATTTACATTAATAATATAAATTTGTAACGAACTGTATATAAATATATAATCAATTGTAAAAATATTTTTTTTATTTCCACTTTTTATTATTTAGGAATAATGTGGATATATATAATGTGGATCATTCGATAAAACAATTTTTATAAAGTGGTGTTATAAAAACATGTTTAGTAATAAACATGCAGGCCTTTCATGAGAACAATTTTGATTAAAAATTTTTAATAGTTATCAGAAACGTTTTATATTTCTTAAAAAAGAGAGATCATTTAATATAGTTTGGGAGAAATTCTATATCATTTTTATTTTTAAAAATGCTTCAAAATATATGTTAACTTATTAAAACAAAGAAAGTTAGAATAAAGAGTAACAAAAACCAAAAAAATTAAAAAGATTTAGAAGCCCTTTATAAGAAACATATTGTGTAATTATCCTTTATAAATTGAGACAAAATTTTAGAAAAACACTTATGTAAGCTAAAATTCCACTAAGGTATTTTGAAATTTTAAAATAAAATATTTTTATAAGTGCTGTGATTTTCTATTGTTATGTATTGTATTTTTGAAAAAAAAAATGGCCTCTAAAAATATTATTCGTATTATTATGAATACTTTTCATTTAAATAGCTACATGGAACGCTTTGCAATAAAAACAATTGTTCCTGAAGTAAGTTTTTGAAAATGTAGGTATATTCCTTGTAACCTTAGTAGAAGAAGCAACAAGAAATACCAATAGCGACAAAAAAAAAAGGAGTCGTGTTATGACTTCAGATTTTTGTGTTTTTCCCATATTATAAAAATTTTCAAACGCTAATTTTCATCTTACTATTGTAATTTATTTTATTACCAGAATGTTTTATACATGTGACAAATATTTTTAAGGAGTGTATGGCAAATTATTTCCTAATGTATCATTTTTATATATCAATATTTTTAAATAAGATTTCTGTTTGTATTACACTTCAAAGATGCGGATTTTATTGACTCAATTCAAACGCTTTTCTAAATATGTTTGGTTGAGAAATATTATGATCTTTTCCAATTAAAAATGAAAGTCAATTATCTGGAAATGAACTCTTTCATTTAATTGTTCAAAGAAGGGAAATCAGATGTGTCGAGTTATGTCTTTCTTTCTTTTTCGAATTTTCATTTATTTTCAAAAATATTCAAACGTACTGAAAATTTAATATTGGATTATGTCATTTTGATTTTTGTTTATTAAAAAGTTATTAGTTTTTGAAAAAGTTATTACAATTTAGAATACATATATGACGAATACTTAAAAAAGTTCAGTACAACATCGATAAAATGATTAATTTAGTTGAAATTATTTGTATTACTTTATATATTTCTATATTGATAGAATAAAAGTATAAAAATGTTTAGGCCTATAATTATTTAAGATATTTTTTTCTTAAATTTATTCTGAGAATGATACTAAAGTTTAATTTTCCTTAATGAATGAATACCAGAAAAATAAAAGCCATGTGCAAAAAGGCATACGTAAAGATATTTTAAGTTTTATGTAACTGAATTTTATAAGGGAAGAATATATATCAGAAAATGTAATATAAAATGACAAATGTATAATTATTCTTTCATGGAGGTAGAAAACTTTAGATTTGCATATTACCAACTGTCAATCAAATTCAACTTTCAGTGAGTAAAATTATTAAGATATATTAGAAAATATTTAACTGTTTTAAAACAAAAAGCAAATTTAAAAAATTAAAGCAATTAAGCTCAATCCTGAGTGTATTTATTCATGTTTTTCTCAAATAAATTAAAAACATATCAATGGGCAATGATGCTAAATAATATAATCTCGATATGAAAATTAAAATTAAAAACATTAATGAAATGCACATATATACGTTGAACAGTTTTTAATTATTAGTTAAAATGAAATTATAGAAGAAAGATTTGATAAGAAAACCAATGATACAATTAAAAACTAATTTGATTCCATTACCAGCGATTTCGATTTAAAATGCATTAAATATTTCTAAATCTATCATTTCAAATTGAAAATAAATTGTTCACCGCATGTCTAATACTTATGATAAAAGTTTTTAATTTTTATCCCGGTGGAATATTAAATCGGAAATAATGTTCTCTAAAGTGTATTTAAGATCAAATACAGAGACGTGCATTACTGAGCCGAATTCACCATATACGTTCTTTTGTAATTTTTGTTTAAATATTCCATAAAGAAATGGTTGCTAACAAAAAAAAAATCATATCCCATCTCGGCAGAAAATAATTTAAATTTAATGTCTCCAAGGAATTTATTTTATTCTCCATATTAAGAAAAATGCATTTATAACGTACAAAAACTCATTCGTTGTAAGAATTCCCAGGATGTTTGTTTTCTAAGAATATTTTAAATTTCCAGTTTTAGATTTTAGCTCTCTTCAAAATAAACTTCATGAAAGAACTAGAGCATTCATTTGAGTTTCTCTAATAATAAAAGCTACGGTTTTAAAATATTAGATTTAGAAGAGCAAAGATTTTTTTTGACTGAAATAATATTAAAATGATATGTGTGAAAACTTGAATGGATTTCAAACATCCAGAAAAAACAGCAGTTGCTGGTAAACTATAACCAAATGTAGTACTAAAAATTAATAAACAGTAGGATATAAGTGTTCATAGTACAATAAATGGATTAATTATTTTGAAGATTAAGATAATTTATTATAAAGTTTGTATTCATTTATTTTAAAAAGTCGTAATTTTGTAAGTAAAGAAAACATTTTGAGCAGCCCACCGAATTCAACAATAATAGGTTATTGTTTAAGGTAATCACTCTGTTTTGCTTCATGATAAAAACCCAATTCTTTTAATATGTTGATATTTTATAATTTTTTTTTGTGTTCTTCCATACTAATTTTTTTAAAAATCTGTTAACCTGTTCAGGGCTGAGCGATTTTTCTGGTTAAACCTAATTCTTTTTAAAAAGTCATATAAAATCATTACTGTACGAAAGCACGCTGGAATTTATGGTTTATAATAATTCCAAATTCCATAATTCAGATCACACCAGAATGATGATGGACCTCAGCACGGGGAAAACGCTACCTTACATATGATACTATGTTTCCTGAAATCACACATATGTGATCATGGTCCTAAGCGGGTTAAATGAAGAAATATTTTCAAGCATAAACAAATATTTAAATCCCTGGAAGTAAAATGATGATATTAATAAAAATTATTTAGTTATTTGACTTTTTTAAAAATTAAGATTTCATATTCATGTCTTATAAATTTAAGTATAAAAATAAATGCAAAAGGATAAAAAAAAACATTTAATACAACATTTTGAGAGAAAAATATGTTTCATTATGTTTAATAAGTAGTTTAAGATTAGTGTATTGATGCAAAATAATTTCCAAAGGTCTACAATGAATCACATAATCATAAGCTAATAATAAATAAACTTATATTTTAAAAAATTGACTTTCTTAAAATATACACAGTTGACTCTCGATAATTCAAACATTCGATAATACGAACCACTCCATAATTCGAAGTATATGCTCAGTCCCTAGAAAAACTATTGATATTTGGAACTGAAATAATTTGTTTTGTACACTCAATATTTCTAAGTAATATTTGTGGCTGACCAGACTACAACACGCGATAATTTGAAGTTATCTTATAAAACTCTCGACAGTTCGAACATTCACTATCATGTAGAGTCCTGTAGAAAATTGGTTAGAGCTTGCATGTTTTGTGTTGTGTTGTCTCTGCGTCTCTCTCCTGTAGAGTAGCCTCTTTGATGGTCAATGAAGTGGACACTAGAGCAACCGAACGTATTGTCAGCCGTCCAAATTTGTGCTTAACACTAGGTTTTTCTACACATGTGTTTAGAAGAGATAGCTCGCTATTGTGAAGAAGAGATGCGTAGGATTGTGTATGAATGCATTGAATGTATTCTTTAAATTCAGGACATTTAACTTCTGTAAAATATTTATACTGTATAATATGTCTTTTTTAAAAAATTTTTAAAAATAATTTTATACATATTTACAATTGTTATTTTGTTACATAGTTTAAAATTTAAGTGGGTTAGGAAAAAAGTTCTCTTCGTGTATTTGGGGAATTTTTTTTCTACCCTATTGATAATTCGAACTCTTGATTATTCGAATTTTTCATTGGTCCCTCTAACTTCTAATTATCGAGAGTCGACTGTATATTATCGAAGAACTCAATTAAATCTTAATGACAGTGTGATTTTATTCATAAAATCTGTTCAGTTTTTAAGAAATCTTTTTTATATATAATTATTTGGAATAAAAAAATGTACTTTATTCAGAAAATTTAATGGCAATTTTTTAATTAATATAAACAGGAATGATATATGCATCTACTGTTAACAAATTCTTTTAGTAATTCTTAAAGATTAAGCTAAAACATGAGTTGTATTAAAAGAAAGAATAATGACTTATACCACTTTTAAATTATTCGTCTTTTCCTTTCATTGTCTGAGAACTCCGACTAGATTGAAAGGAATTGTTTTCTAAATAAACATTAAAAACAAATACTCCCTTTTCTCCTTCCGGAGTGCTCTGCTCATCGAAGCAAATAACAAAACAAAACACAAAACATACTTTCTTTATTTTCTTCCTCTTTTTCTTCATTTTTTATGGCTGCATTATGAAATTTTAGTACCGTTCTCAGTGTTTCAATTTCTGAAAATTGTTTATTCAAAGAATTCAATATCATTTGAAAGAAAATTAAACGCTTTTGAAATTCCTGACCCGGGGTAGTGTTTGGTGTGGGATGGCTGGGCTGAGACAAAACGCTGAAATAAAACAAAGATGTCCTTTATTTTTGTAAATGGATTAAATTTCGAGTAATTGAACGCAATTTTCTCTGGATATCTTAACAGTTTCTGGATTATGTTCTTTTGTGTGAGTGTAGAGAAAAGAAGAGTCAGTTATTGAAACGGACAGTTAACGAAATGCTCTTTAAAACTAGCATTAATTTGCAGAAAAATAATTTTAAGCTTAACGTTTTTCCCAAAACGTATTTTTTATAAGGTTTTTCTTGAATTCTATTTTAGCATTTTACTCAAGTGTATTATTCTAAAAACTAATTTTCTAAGTATTTTTTTTTTCATTTCTAAAATTAAAATGCTTACGAAATTTATAATTGAAATAAATTTACAATAAGTAATATATATATATATATATATATTCAGAGAAATATAGATATCAATAATTAAATTATTTTTAGGGGTATAGTTAAAATAACATTATTGATATTCTTACAACGTTAGATCACATTGTTATCAAAAGTATATACAATGCATATATCGCATATAAGAATTAAAAACATACTTTTCCTGTTTGCCATGCTCAGTTATAAAGAAAAAATAAAGAGAAGATATAGAAAATATAATTTAGCGTTTCAGACCTTTAGTTCTTTAACAGACCGTCTTGTTTTGAACTATACTGTAATTCAGATTTGTATTAAAATCAAAAGTTTTAATCCATTTAAATTTAATTTAAAGAGTGTAATATGTTTCTTTGTTTATAATTATACAGTTGCGTATTTATTGTGAAATAAATGAAGAGTAATCGGTCATATATAAACCCTTATAGGACCGTAAGAGGGGATATTAGTATGTGACTGCTTATTTTAGTTTGTTTAGATGAAAATAAATGAAAATCATAAGAAACATCCATAAAAATATGTAGATTTTTTTGGATCAATGTTTAGTTCATCAAGAACTTATTTTAATTTTTTAAAATATATTTTATTACTGCTCAATATTAACGAATAACATAAAACGTGTGGAAAAACAGTAATACATTATTACACAACACAATAAACTAAACTAAGTAATAAGAATAAGAATTTGGCAAGCAAACGTTTTATTACTGGTCCCAATTGATTTGGCAGTTTTTTTCTCTATAAAATGTTCCGGTTTACGTAAGTGCGTTCGGCATACATTTTATTTTGACATCTTCTAAAAAATGCAGATAAGTTTATGATTAAACATGATAATAGCCAATTTTAAAATGGGAAAAATGTTTCTCTTAAACGCAAAAAGGTTTAAATTTACTAAATGAAAAGTATTTATTACTTCATTTGGGATAATAATATCTAAATCCATATAAAAAAAATCTCTTTTCAATTCTTTTGTAAAATAAATGGGATAAAATAATTCAACAGCTATTAAAATAGATCATTTGTAGAAATGGCAAATGGTGAGTTGATGTCAATTAGCACTAGGTTATGCATTTAAACAAATTGCACAAACCTTTATTAATTTGTTAGCAATAAAATGTATTATATAAACAGTTATAGGATATACTTATCAATACGAAGAAAAAAAACAAAAATAGGTAAGCATCTGTTCACAAAGAGAAGCGATGAAAATCGTAAAGATACATTGGGAAATTCGGAAATGAAACCATTATCAAATCAAAATTTTAAATTAAGTTCTTATTGTAATAATCCATAATATTTCCAATAAACCCTAATTGAACAAAGAAAACATTTTATGGTATCTTACCATAAATAATAAAACCAAAATGAAGACTGGTATTTCAGAGTTTTCTAGAAAGGATTCAATTATTTTTCATTTTGAAAGAAGATCGAATAAAAATAAACGAGTTACAATTATAGCTCTTTCATATGTTTGTTCATTGTCCAGTTCTTTATTTCTATTAATCCCATTGTATTTTTACATTTGGCTGTAACAATTTCTTCCACATATGTTTCTTACAAATGTTAGTTTATCCAATAACTTTTTAAAAATGTGTCGATTCAGTCCATTATAATTAAATTTAGAAAAATTCTGCAAAGTATCCAAAATGAAACATTATTGATGGACATAAAGATACTATTTTCCACGCCTAATTCCCTAAAGAAATTATCTACCAAGCAAAACAATAGAATTCTACATTTTTTGAACTGAAAATTTAATTAACATAATGACCAAAATTGCTTAGCTTTTCTGTCACCCAGTAATAAAGCATTATTCATTTTTCACTTTTCATTCTGCATTGTTTCTTCCAAAAATGCTCCCGTTCCATGCAGACCAATGTATCTTTTTCAACAATAGAAACAGCACAATAAAAAGCAATCGTAAAATTCTATTAAAAGGCCCGGAATTGGTAGAGTGCCCAAACTTAGCATTTTGTTCTCCGCCGTCTTCCATTTTAACCGGGGTATAAAAAATGTAGGGAACTTCTACATTTTCGAACCACAGTCGGACGTTTTCGAACGACTGTTTTCGTCCACACCGTTTCATCACCCGTTTCGTGAACGCTGGACTTCGGGAAAACTCTCCTGGGTGCAATCAATAAAACTTGGAAAGAAGATAAACAAGAGGAAATAAAACCGGTGATAAAACTGTTTTAGCTCAAACTGAAATAGCTCTTTTTTAAATGGGAGAGGGGAACAAGACGAAGAGGTTGTTTTCCACAGAAAGGTTAAGGATAAATGAGGTAAAGTCTTTCAGCCTTTTATTCAAAGATTTCTACCACGAAATTGAATTGAAATATTCCAGTTCAGTACATTTAAAAAAAGTCGCTTCTTGGAACTATGTCTTAAAATACAATTAAAAAGTTTAGATAAATGCATCTGCAATATTTTTTTTTACCTTATCATGAAATGCTTTCTTTCTGAGTCACTATTCGTGACCATACTAGCGATAAAAATGCAAGATAAATCAGTTAAAGACAAGCCTTTGTGCAGTGCCGAAATAAAAAAAAATCACTCTAAAAATACAATTTTTGTAAGATAATTCTTAATTATAAGAATCATGATGAAGTTAACAGCATCGCTACGCATGTTTTTGTCAGAATTACAAAAAAAAAAAAAAAAAAAAAAGAATAATTTATGATAGGGAATTTCCTGAATTACTAAGTACATATCTGAAACTGCAAACATGTAAAAACTAAATTTAATTGTAAAGATTAAATTACAAGGTATTATTTTTATGGGATTGCATAATAGTACACACAAAGTAATAAATAATATATTGTTTATTTTCTTTTTGTTATTTTTAAGCTTTTCTACTAAAATTCAGTTTATAACTCTAGTAGATTATTCAAGTATTTATATTTGTAACCCCCGTTGATTAGACTCCTCCCATATTAACAGTAGAAAGATTTTCACGCCCTCTAGCGGGTAGAACAATCTTCAGTGATGACCAAGCTTTGGAACTGTAAGGGCGAACTCCGATCCCTTTCAATTATATTCTAAATGTTAGTTCTCTAGTTATGTGAATAGATGTTTGTTATGTTAATAAACGTGTTTTAATTAACTAGTGAACTTAGTTATATGAATCCCTTCCCCGAGTGTCTCTTTATTACAATGGGTCACCCCTATATATATTATTATTGAAAATGGGTTTGTAAAATAAATAATAACTTTGCATTACTTCATTTATTGTTACATTAATATTACATTTCTTCGTAATTTGTGTAAAATACCTTAAATGCGATATCATTATTTAGTTTTTTCAAAGCCTCGAAATTTTTTGATATTTTGTAACGTTATCATGTATTGAGCCGTCAATTGTTTTTTTAAAAAAAAATTTAAATAAGGAGGACATTACTTTTGCTTAGGTTGTAACAATAAATTTGTTCTAGATGTCGACCCCGGCCATATTCCTATACACGCAGGATTTGAGCAAAACTTAATATCATTTATGAAGTAAATGGCTTATGTTTTTGAATGCTTGCTTTGACTAATGGTTTATTATAAGTAAAATTTGAAAATATGGCTAAGAATAAACTCAGCATATTTTAAATTTTAAAACAGCTGTAAAGCTGAGGCTGTTGTACAGATATAGGTAAATATTTTATTTTAATTTGGTTCATTTTTGACATGTTTTAAAAGAAAATGTTTTCTTATACTCTGAATAACTTTAAAACTGTGAAAGTACTACTCACGTTATAAGGTGGAGATTTTCATCTAACTTATCCAAATTTTTTCCCCTTCTTAAAGAATAAAATTGAAACTAATCTTTAAACTAAATATTTTACTCAACATATTTTCAATAGCAAACATTTTTTCTTCCTCATTTGAAATGTTTTTGAAATTGCTATGAAAGTTAATTAACTGTTTATTAAATCAGTAGCCACTGTCACAAAATCAATGTCGCTTCTAGTTAAATCAATTTGAGATTCAACTAAATCTGTGTCCGAATAAAATAGGACAAGGGGTATAATTGTAGATCCCAACATTAACTTAAATTAGTTCTCATGAGAATTTCTTTAATTGAATGGATCAGCTCTCACGAGAAGTTAAGTAATATTCTAGATAACTATCATCCGAGATGTCATCTTCACACTTGACTTGATTCTAGAATAAGAATTATTTATACATCGTCAATATCCAGAATAAGATTTTTATTTCATTTGATATCAGTTGCGTAAGAGATTATCTAAATTTATTAAATATTAGTAATAAATATCAGTGAATAAAAACCCGACACACACACCAAGAGAAAATTATTGTATACTGATCAAAATTTGAGAATACATTTGTGTACGTAACATATTTAATTGATTAGAGTATCAAGATCTCAGGATAATATATGCGCTAGAAGTGCCACATTTCAAATGTAAAATAATGATACATTAAAAGCCAATACAACAGCTAGAATTTTGAATGCAAGCATATAAACATGGTGCAATGTGTTGTACCTGATATCGGTTTGTAGGATTGTATTGCATGCCTTTTACACTCTGTCCGTCATTATAAAGGCATTTAATTCTGGCTGTGGGTGACGCTGGAGTTTCTGTCCTATGGTGTTCCATTCATGCTCGACTGGAGAACTAACTGGTGATCTGGTATGCCAAGGCAACACGTCGACACTCTATAGAGCTTGTTGGGTTACAACAACGCTATCAGAGTGAATGTTCTTCTGTTAGAAAGCAGTTTCTTAAATAACGTTCATAAATGACAGTACAGTAGAACTTTGTTTATCCGAACGTTTATTATCCGGAGTGTCAAATATCTGGACAAAAGTCCGGATACTTTTTCGAACAGTGCAATGCTCAGCAGTTGTTTCGCGTGAGGCCAAAAGTGATGGGAAAACCCTAGGTGAGGGATATTTGGGGAATTTCAGTTGCATGTGATTTCTTAAACATCTGTGCGGAATATTAGGTAAGTTTGTTTCCAAGCGAGGGAATGTATACGTGCTCGTTTGTTGAGTTTTATTGATGTAGAAAACTGGATAACATGTGATGCAAAAGACTGGGGATTTCAAATGCTAAATGATGACGAGATAGTGACTTCTTTGCAAGAAGAATCCGACCCTGTCGAAGATGAAACGAATGAAGGCAAGGACAACAACAACGAAAGTAGCAAGCGTGCATCAAATTCTGGCTCATTTTCTGCGTTAGAAACAACTATGGAGTGGTACGAACAATAATTGGAGTGCTGTCCTACTCAACTACTGCTGCTCAAGAGAATCAGAGACCTTGTAGCGAAAAAACGAAGTTGTGCAGTGGTACAGCGAAAAATAAGTGATTATTTTCCACAATAAAGGTAAAATTGCGACATTTTGCACCTATTTTGCTTTTTCTTCAAGCACTTTTCCCGCATGGGATGATTTTCAATATTTGTATAGTGTCCAGTATCATATACTGCATGGATCACATTCGGGTTTCGGTTATCCGAACAATCGCGCATCCGAACGGTGTCCGGTCCCAATTGATACGGATAAACGACACTCTATTGTACAACAGTTTGAATGACCAGATTGATGTAAAAATTTGTAGTCAGAATGTTTTCACACCAACCAAATTAGTTTATCCCACTCAACTCCTTCTTGGTGTTAGGATTTTAATTTCCAACTGTGTATATTTGTAAGTGTTTCTGTAAAAATGCACCTTTTCTAGTTTAAACAATCCTATTCTGTTTAAATGTTACTGTTTTGTAAAAAAAATGTTTTAAAAGTTGAATTATGAAAAAATTTCAATAAAAAAAACTCTTAAAAAAAAGAATATCTAAAATTTATTCACATCACACCTGAATTTTAAGTACTTATTGCAGATTCACCTAAACCAATTCAATCTCTTAAATTTGTCTGGAGCAATTTAATTTTGCAAGTTCAGGAAATAAATTTCAATCTCCTTAAAACCAAAATATCTATTATAAGACATTAATAGGAATATTGAATTTATCTCGGGTAATTCTTAAATTGAATAGATTTAAATAAATGGATTTTCTTAATGACTAGATTTCCTATCAGGACGAAATAAAAAAAGAAGAAGAAAACGAATTCTAAGTATTTCCGTGAAGCATCATTCTATAAATTCTAATCGATTAATCGAATTTCTTCTCACGATATTAAAGAATCGAAAGATGGAGAACTTCTCCAAATGAATACATTGCTTCCTTCGTCTTTAAATAACAGCTGTCTTCAACATAAATGGGAGATCTCATACCTAATTACTCGAAGCAGTTATTTTTTTATTTTATTTCTGCTTTTAATTCATTGCTGGACGAATGTGATTTGGAAGACGAATCCACTTAAGATTGAAAATTAAAATTGATTTTCCTATCGTTGTCATCTTAGAAATTATCGATACTTTTAATTTCATCATTTTTGCGGAAAATTACTATTTTTTTTTTCTTAAAGAAAGTATTTTAATAAGATAGAGAAATTAAATGTTGGTAATACAGACAAATTTTTAGAGTTTTGCAATAAATGATTAATTAGAATGGAAAATGGAACAAAATTGCGGAAGGCAGTTATTGAAGGGCTAATTAGATATACTTTTATTTCTTTAAAAATACTCTGGGGCAGTTTGCAATTAATAAAAGGTGCATATAGACATTTATACTTGAATAATAATGTGGAAAATAATTTTTTTAAATGTTTCCATACATTTGTTCTAAGAATTTTCTCTGGATTAAATACGTAGCTCTTCAGATATGTCTACTTAAGTGTTTTAATCAATTCTTTTGTGAATAAGTTTTAATAAATAAAATGAAATACGTTGAAAAAATTGCATACCATGGAATTTAATTTACTTTCTTGCATTTTAGATATAATGTAATAAAAAAATAGAATAAAATTTGTTATAAATTCTTAGAATAATTGATGACGAACCAGGTGACAAAAAATCCAATAAACTATTTTAAAGATTTGAAAGTTACAAAAAAAGTTTTCATATATTTTATATTTTATAAATAGTTTCAAAACTAAAAGCATTTAGCGTTAAGTTATTCTTTTAATTTTAATTTGTTAATGTGTTACAAGTGCAAATTTGCAGAATATTTGAAGATCAACTGAAGATTAAATTCATTTCTTTAAAAAAAAATTTTTTTTCAAAATATTTTTCAAATATTATTGTTTAAACTTCAGGCATCCTGCTTAGTGCTTCATGGAACCGAATAAATTTAAAAATGAAAAATTGAGAAAAAAAACAAAAATTAAGGGTATTTTGTGAAAGTATAACAATTAAAATACTTTTTTTATTTTTAGATGCATTATTGAGCACGTGTTATTTTTCTCAAATTTTAGTTCTTCATTGAATATTTTAGTTGAATGTGCATTTAAAGAAAAATTGTGTAGAAGGAATGTAATTAATTTTCACATATTTATTTTAAAGAATGTTTTTGTGTTTAAGCAGATCAATTTACCGTTAATGGTTCTCCTTGGAAGAGCCAAACTAGATGTGAAACAAACTAAATTTGACAATTACATTTTTTAGAACTTAACTCTCAAGATAGATTTTAGAATTTATATCCATTCTTTTATGGCTTTAAATGTATAGAAAAACCAATGTCGTGTGAAAAGATTGAACCTTATGGGTGGAAAATTTATCTAACCACTTCTTTTGAAGCTGAAGTATAAGATTTAAAATTTTTCTTGGGATTTCGGGGTCTTTCGTGGTTTTACAGTAAGTATAAGTATAATACTTACATATTTTAAAAACGAGGGAAACTATGTTCTTGTCACATATTCTACTTAAAGACCGAAATATTTTTTTAAGGAATTGTTAGATAGGTGATTTATTTTTATTTTGTTTTCATAACTAATATATATAGAAATAGAGATCATTTCCACACAAGAGCAATTCTTTATTTCTTCTATAAAAATGAATTGCAGTTTAATCCTAAACTTTAGAGGCAAACTTAATTTTCTTCTGTTTAGTTACATTTTTAAAAACTATTCGAGATATATGAATATTAAATGTTTTTGATATGCATTGTAGAGGAAATTTCTGTAGTAACACTTTCACAAATTGGAGCTTAGATAAATGCAGGATATGTGTTAAAATTTGTTCTGCAACTGCTCAATAATAATACTGTATCTTAAAGGTATTTATATATTTTATCAAAGATTATCTTTATCTTTTTCTCTGTATTCTTATAAAATTATCTTCGACTTTTTAAAAATAATTACCCTGTTCTGTAGAAAAACAAGTAATGTAAAAAAAAATTATGTCAATTCCTACTTAGGTCAACAAAGAAAATTTTTATTTTAGTTACTTTTTATTAAATAATTAAAATTAATGTAAGTATGTATTTACATATGGCAGAATCACAATATTAAGTGACAAAATAGAAAGCGATTTTCCTCGCACTTTTTCATTTACCTTTCTCTCTCTATATATGTATATAGTAAGAGTGTGAACTCATAGTAGGAATTGAAAAAGTGGGAAAAGAGATGTAATACGATTTTTGCTGACTCTTACGTAAACTGATCTTACAAACTCATTTTAATTCATCACCCACCATTTTCTTGGGATTCTGGTATATATATAAAATCTTCAATAATTTTAAATCCATGAATTTTATTTGTAGGGAGGAGGGAGATATTATATATATATTGTAGCTTTTAAATGTTTTCTGAGTGGAAAATTTATGAATATTTGTAGTGGGGAGGAGGTTATCCTTTAAATTTGATGGATATGTTTTCTTTTCAAAAAATATTTTTTCTCAGAAGAAAGATTTACCTTATTGCATATTGGTCTGAGGATATATATAATTCCACTGTATCTTCTAGTAGAATTATTTTTTATTATTTTTACTGTAACGTGTTATTCTATGTGGGCTGAACAACTGTATAGCAGTTCATGCAAAAAGATGTCGAATTGCAGTGCTTGTTAATATGCTTTTGAAAAAAATATTACTCAATGTTTTCCTCGTTACAACTAAACAAAGGAACTGAAACTGATATGCATATGTGATAGTCAAATTATGCTTTTTGATGAGAAAAGGAATAATACAAAATTTTTGGCAGGCTTGCATAATTAGAGAGTTTTTATATGCCAATAAGGGCTTTTTATTCCACAGACAACAGAAAATATTTTCGTCCCTGTGTCCACTATGTTGTTCAGTACCATATACTTGGATATTTGGTACTAATATTTCTTAACGGAATTGATCTAAAAATTCTTAAGACTTTATAAATGCAATGCCTTTTTCATTGCATTTTTTTCTAATTTTCATCTTTTTCCTGCTTATTTTATATTGCATATTTCAACTAAGACTTATGCACTGTACTTCAATAATTAAAAAGATTTCCACCATTTGTTTTAAATAAAATAATTAACCATACATTTAGATACACTGAAGGCTACTGAATTAAGGTTAGCAAGGGCTATGCAAATTGTGTAGCACACTGCGCATAAATTATCTGCAAGTAAGGGTGCTGTGGTAGTTGCACATATAGCGAGTACTGTGGGTGTTCTGAATAAGATGTTGCAATTACCAGTATGGGTAAATTGCCTGATTTAGACGTATTCGATTACGGACAAATCGTACGTGTACGAACCATGGGCCATTCAATTTCCGAAATCGTCAGACAGCTAAGATTTTCAAGGTTTACAGTGTGAACAGTATACCAAGAATACATAGATGGTGGACAAAAAACTAGTTATCGGGAAAACTGATGAGGAAATTTTGTGACAAATCTATACGCAACCTCTTACTAATCCTCTTGGGTATTTCTTTGGGGCTAGCAAAATTTACCAATCTTCTCTTAAAAAGGAAACGTGATATGCAAATTAAGTTTATTATAAAAAAAATCTAGTTCAGGAGTTAAAGGAAGTTAGTGAGGTAGAAGTGGAAGAGAATAGATAGTAGAAAGTTATAAGGTTAAAAGTTTAGTTAACTAAAGGTGACAAGAAAGATACAAGGTGAAGATTACTATAAACGTTGAGGAAGGCCTTGTAAAAGATTGAAGTCAAGAAGTGTTACAGATAAATTAAATTGATTAGAAGACTGTCAACAGTTCAGGTATTAAAGTGGTTAAGGAACATTAGTTAAATATCTACCGTATAAGTAATATTCAGGTAGAACTATTATTACAAAGAGGTTTATTTAAAGTATTCACCCCATACGCGACTCTCGTCCCTTCCCTCTGCTGTCTGACTGGATCATCCTATTTATAGTGTTGCATCTATTTGTGTTTGAGTCAATTAAAGTGATAAATATAAAATAATTGGAAATTATCATGTCGAATAATCCTTCACTTCTTTCCACTCCCTTAGCTGGGTCACAGGGTAGATGGGAAGTAGGTTTATTACAGTTTAGGCTTGCCACGGCGTAGTGAAAGACGTCTCGGATATATTGTACGTAGTCAGCAAACAAATATTAGCTCAAATTACAACCCAGTTGAATGAGGGTGACAGTCATATAGTCAGTAATCGGACTGTGCAATTCTAGCTTCAACGTACGTCTTTTGGGAGCCTTCGACCTACGAGAGTACCATTGCTCAATGCTCGCGATTGAGCTGAAAGTCTTACCTGTGCAAGAAAGCACATAGATTGGAGTGTAGAGGACTGAAAACGAGTACCATGGAGTGATGAATCTCAATTCTGACTACTTAACGCCGACGGGAAGCAGAGAATATGACGTCAGTCTAACGAAGCCATGGATCCTGCATGCCAGGTTGGAACTGTACAAGGACATGGTGGCTCAATCATGGTCTTGAGTGTTTTTTTGTGGCACTGTTTAGGATCTTTGGTGCGTGTACCAGCCTCCCTCAATGCAATTTGTTACGTAAACTTGCTGAGTGACCACTTCCATCCGTTTGTGCTGTTCTGTTATCCGATCGGTAATGGAATTTTCCAGGAAGACATCTGTACCTCTCACAAACCTGAGTTGGGTACTGTCTGGCTGGATGAGCCTTCCTCTGACTTTTCTGTCAAAAATTGGCCACCTAAAAGCACATATTTAAATCCCTATTACTGAATTATTGACCGCCTTAGCCAATATTTGGCAAGTCATTTCTGTGGCACGGCTCCAGAAACTTGATGAATCTTTGCAACGGCGTGTGACAGCCATTATCCAGGCCAGAGGAGGCCCAACTCAGTATTAGTTAGTTATCCCTAGTTCAGTGGCATTTCAATGTATATATATTCATATATTTACTGTAAAATATATTTGTTATTTATACAATTGATTGCATTTTGCTTGACCGAATTAGGACCTCCATCAAGGCCCAAAAAATTTAATCTATCCCTTTGAATTATCAACAAAGAATCTAATAAATTAAGGGTGAAATGACAGCCTGTTGGTCTCTTTTAAAATCTCAGATTGACACATGCTCTTTTTTATTGGAGGGAAGGGGGGGGGTGGAATTTATTTCAAAAATTAATGCAAGCGTGTATTTTAAAGTTAATATAAAAGAAACAAAGTATATAAATATAACGTTGATATACATATTTCATTTAGGCCTAGTGACAGAAGGGTAGAGTGTCGCGCTTCCACATCGCAGGTCCAGGATTCTATCCTTGGGGTGGGTAAGATTGACTCAGAATTTTTCCCTTCAGTGGGTCCATAAATGAGTACCAAGCTTGCTTGGGGACTAAACACTGAGGGTTTTGCATCAGACTGATCACCTGATCAAGATATCTGCAGAGCCCAATGGTCACGAATACTGAGATGATTACAGTAGGCTTTGGCCCCCATGGACTGTTGGACACTGAGTTGAGTATGTACATTTTTCACACAATATTTACTAAAAAAATTTTAACTGCATTAAAACGTAAGCAATTTTAATTTTAGTAACTTTAATATTATTTTCTGCATTAATTAACATTATTTAATGCTTCGTACTTTAGCAAATCCATTCAATAAAAAATTGTCAGTTACTCCAATGTAACTTAATTTTATATTCCGTTTTGAATATATTGTAAGCATATTTATATTTTAACTTTTTGTAATAGTACCCTTATTTTATTAATATTATAATATAATTTCAAATTTACACATTTTTTGCAACTTCACTGTCTATTTATTCAATGCTACTTGTATAATTAGATTCATGAATACTTTAAAAAGAATATTCGCAACTGTAGATAATTAGATACAATGCTAATGAATTTTTACACTCTTTTGTAAACTTCACTTGTATGTAACGGAATTTTTGAACTCAATTTTTACCCACTTTAAAAGTTCAGATTAATTCGAAATTTTGTTTACGTGTCCAGAACCGATTTAATAATTTTGTTCAATTGTCCTGATCAGGATCATCAGGATTAAAGATTTCCCATTTTCAGATCCCATCCCGCATCTGGCGACTAATTTCAGATCCCATTTCCAGATTTGGTAACTAATTAAATAATTGGAGGTTAAAAGATTAAGTTACAACAAAGTTCGATTAACTATATATGGTGATTTTTAGTGTTTCCTTAAACTATAATTTATTATTAAAGATTTATGATAAATTTTATGATTTTATATGATGTCATATTCTTTAATATATAGAATCTTGATATTGGTTCTATTTGCATGAAAATCGCATGCAATTTTCGATAATAGAACATCATATGTTTCAGAAGTTCATCTATTCATAGAAACCACCAATTATATATTTGAAAAATCAAAATATTGACAAATCCTGCAAAATTCTTTTAGATATATTGGAACATTTTATATATGTATTGAATTTAAATAATCAACTTATATAGAACTCGAAAGTTTGTGTAATTACCTTCGAAAAGTGAATACATTAACAATATCTTTAGGTTTTAATTGTTAGTGGTTTAATAGTTCCCCTTCCGGTGGCAACGAAATTATTTCTTCTTTAGCTTCTGAAAATGCTTGGAAATTTCCCTATCATGAAGCAGTGAATGAGTTTTCGATTGATTTGTTAAGAGAATCTTCAGAGTCCTTAATTGAAAAATTAATTAAGTCATTTATTAAGGTATACAAACAGCAAAGCCAGAACAGTTTTCGCATATTTTATGCTTCATAATCTCGTTGCTGATCCTAAACTTTTCCTTCCCAAATGAGTTTTCCATAACTTTGGGAGCTCATTAATTTTTCGAAATGAATACAACCAATGCTGAAGAAAATCAGAGTTTCATAAATAGTTTCCAAAGAGTGTACTTCGGTTCTCCAACTACAACCGCAGAAACTAGTTCAAACTAGTAGCAAATAGATTTATATCAATTGGCTTAAGCCTAATTGATTTTATAAGATTGATTGTGCATTTTTTTCTTGTTATATCCAGCGTTCTTTATAAATGAAATTATATAAGAGGAAAATCGAATCTTAGATTTTTCGGTTAAGTGCTAGATTCTGTAAAAAAAAGTGTCTTTCGGAATTTCTGAAAAATAAAGTGATTAGAATTCAAATGGGAAACTTTAGTACTGAATAATCGTAATGGAAAAAGAACTTAGATAATTTGAATGTAGTAAAGGATATCTGATAGAATTAATTTTTTCAATTTCTACTATTAGCTCACACACTCTCTATATTTATATATTTATTTATTTATCTTGTTCAAATTTTCAATCGTTAATAAAGCTCTTTCTATTCATCCAATCAAGATCAAATAAATATTTTAAAACTTGTAGTGGATGACACTTGATGTTAAAATAGTTTTTCAAATATTAATTCATTAACTACCGGTTAATTAATTAAATTAAATTAAATTAATTAATTAAGCGGATGCCAACTTTTATTTATCTTTATTGCTGTAACAATTTAACTGTTAAAACAAAGACAAAAGTTGGCGTCGAAAACCGATTTTTCAGCCACACTAGACAAACCGGGTGTGCATTTTTACAACAATGCCGACAAATCATGCTCATTTTCCTGATTTCATATATATATAAACATTTAACTCTAAAATTCCCTTTTATTTGTGCACTTAATAATGAGATGAATTTACATAACAAAATATTGAAATTATGTAGCAAAGCTCGGGCAACATTATTCATAATAGTTTCTGATTTTTCAACATTGAATTAACTCTTATGTGTCAAATATTTTAAAACAGATTGCAAATAAAAAAATAAATATAAAAAGTTACTTAATTTAGAGTAATTAATCAGAAATTTAACGTTCTATAAGACACTTAAATAATTATTCATTCTTTTGAATATATATTTATTACTTTCTTGTAGCAAGTTTTATTCACTTGAGACAAACTAATTACTTATATTTTCCACATTTCTTATACACATTTTTGTTATTTTTTGTTTTTTATGCTAAGTTCATTTAATGTTTGATTGCAATATTAATATATAGTTATTTGTTTTCTTCATATCGACTATAATCCTTAAAGAGCAATTTAATTTGAAAATATCCAAAATTCACAGTAAATATGTAATAAGTAGTTAACTTGCGATAACTGTTCCTAAATTAACCAAAAAAATATTTCTTGTGTGTGTGTGTCTGAGTATTTAAATTTATCTTATTTGAAACAAGCGAAGTTGGCTGCAGAAGTATTATCTGATGCAACAAACAGTGATAAGTAATCATTAGTAAATTGAATGATTTTTATATTTTATCAGACATTTAATAATTAAATATTTTCTTATAAAAACATTGATTACAACTAAATCGTGTTTTGTACCAATCAGTTTTTAGATGTACATGCGACTTGCTAACTTTAAACTTTTTATTTCAAAATTTCCATTTAAAGTTTATGATTAATTAAATTTTAATATTTGTTTTAAAATCTAACTAGATTACTTCTATTTTAACAAAATTTTGTGGATACTGATTCAATTCATGTAATCTTTAAAATGCTCGCTAGATTAATTTGAATTTCAATACACTACGCTTAAAAATGTAATTTACATTTTCATTAAAGTTTGAATATAAAATTTAATGAGCTGTTAAAATGAATATAGGCTTTGATATATATTTTATTAAAAAAAGCGATATTATTTAATAGATAGATTTTGAATCAAATGCATAATTAAATAGGCACTTTATTTTTATAATTTGTACATTAAATTTAATTAAATTATATAATTGTAGAAGTAATAGTAAGTGTAAGGATAATTAATTAGCTTAATTAGAATAGATGCTTTTGAAAAATAATGCAAAATTTTTTCCGGTTCAATGTTTCTTTCAAGCGATATAGCAATTTCATAATTTTTAAAAGGAACTTTTCGTTTCTCCAAAATGCACTAGATTTGAAGAAAGCGGGGAAAACCAAGGAAATAATCGAAAAGTTTGAAAATTTTGTTTTTGCTTATGAAAGTAGTCCGTTTCAATAAATTTGATTCTAAGCAATATATTTGTTTAGGTAAGAAAATATTTCTTGTTTAATAATTTAAGTGTTTAATTTGAGTATTTATATTAAAGATTTAGCGTTTAAGTATTTATATACATGTATATGTTTTACCAACTTTATAATTTTAATAAGAAAAATATTCTAAGTTATCAGCTTAAGTAAAAAAAAATATTTTCTAATGTTTGAAGCGTTTTAGTTAGGTATTATAATAATGTTTTAGTGTGTTCAATCATTTATGCAGGCTTTTCCAGCCTTGAAATTTTTGTAAAGATAAAGGTGATTCTAAGCCGAAAAAAATATTTAAATTAAACTGATAGGATTATTAATTATGTATTATTTAATTTGCTGCATTTAGGTGGTTTATTATTGGTAGTTTGAGTCTTAATTAAAAAAAACCCCTTTAAATTAATTTTTATTTAAGAGTTTATATTTGGATGCATTAATGCACTTTTAAGTAAACATGCTTGCATAAAAGAAAATTACTTTTAGAGCAAACAAATTTTGAAAGTAAAAATTTTCCTAGTCAGTTCTGTAATTAGCACAAAAAACACTTTCTGGAAAGGTGACGAACTTTTATACGCAATGTTTTCAAAATATTACATAAACTAGCCATTTTCAATCTTGACCAAGCAAAAAATAAAGTTTTCTGAAAAAAAAATAGACAGAAAGAATTGTATGCTCATCGAACATTTAATTTTGGAGCAGAAAAATAATTTAACATCCAGAAAAATAAATAAAAAAATAAACGAAAATTAAGTGTTTCCCCCCAAAAAATCTTTAAAACTCATCAGGTGTTTCCAGAACTAAAACGAAAAAAAAAAAAGATCTAAATGGTCGAATGAATGTAGAAGATCAAACGTATTAGACACAGTAGATAATGAAGGTATAAAAAAAGTTAGAAATACATATGATTACGTGTAGAAAGGAATGGTGGTCAAAGATTAGAGAGGAAAAAAGTAGACCGTGAAAAAAGAAACTTTCAGTAATTGAGCGTTGTACACGCATAGGATGACACCCACATATAAAAACGCTTCCAACATTCACGAAAGAGTTGGTCTTCTTCTTTAATCTGGAAAGGGAATAGTCTAGATAAAAGGAAAACATGACCCTCTGGAATTTTTATCTCAGTTTTTTTTCTGGTTTAGAGCACCACGTATTTCGCTGACTTATCTCGACTTTGCGAGTTTTAAAGGGGCAGTATGTTTCTCAGGTTGCCCCGTAAAAACTCATCTTTTTTATATTTTCTTTAGAAACTAAAAGGATGAAATTGCAGTCTTTACTGGTGTTGAGAAATGCAAGAATGGATGATAAACGCGTTCCCTTGCCCATTTTTTTTCGTAAATATAACATGATGTTAAGTTTTGAGATAAGGTTTTCTATGCTAGGAGAAAATGTAATTATAACAAATTAAAATGTTTATCAAATTAAGGTTTGTATTTAAAAACTAAACATTTTGTAACTGTTTATTGATACAAAACTAAAAAAAAAAAAAATCACAATTTTTAACACTTTGATGAAAATTTTTTTCCTTCTATTCATTAAAAAAATTAATGAACATCTAAATTTTATCATTGAATTATTAATAAATTATTATTATTTATTAATTAAATTAATTGAATAATGAATGAATACTCTCTTATATAAATAAGTGATCAAAATTTATTTTAAATCAAACGCAATTATATTTTTAATTATTATTTCGAATTTTAATTAATAGTTCAAGAAAATAAATTTTGTACATTATAAGAAAACTTATTTAAGTGCTTTGAAATAGTTTTGAAGTAGATGAAAATATCTGATAAATGAATAAATGTAAATTAATTTAATTTATAGTTTAATTGTAAATTGTCGCTCTACGAAATGTGACAATTTTATATAATTTATATATTACCTTTGTAACGGGCTCGCTTCTTGTATTTAAACTAATAAATGTCAAGGGAAAAATCTTTTAATGAATTCTTTGATTTTTGAGAATCTCTTTTTGTGAGAAGCCAGGGCATTTGAAAATGAATCTCCCTGTTTAAGGTAAATAAACTAGTTTGCGAAGAATTTATACGATAGAATTAGTTTGATTTATATCTGTGAAAACTACTTCAAGACATATCTACTTATCTTGGTATAATTCTTGTAGTTTTGTTATAATTGGGGGGAGTTTTACAAGTTTTTAGATCCAGTGAGCCTGTCAAACTTCATTTATCCATGATAAGCAATATTTATTAGTAACAATTACTGCTAACTCGTTTCTATCAGCTCTAATTGCAATTATATTAGGTTTTGAATTAGATTAAATAAAAATTGTTGATTTTTTAATATGTATCTTCTTTCGGTAGCCAGTCACAAATCATACCCTCTTAATTCTTTATGAGTTTTTTAACCAAACATATTGTTCAATTATATTAATACTTGTAACCACTTTTCCAGGCTGTAGAAACGCCATCCAGCTACTACATATTTTCAGTAGAGGACAGGTGAGAGAAGAATATGATCGGTATGAAAAACCATCCATGTTCTTTGCCCATTATTTTTTGTTTATGGTATATGGTGCATTTGTGTAACCAAACTAGGGTTTGCAGCCCTTGGGAATCCAGTGTTTCTTCAAATCCCGAATTCCCGGGATTCAGACAGCTAATCCCTGGATTTATTATTCGCCTGAATTATATTTTTTTCTCATCAAAATTTTCTAAGAATTTAATTTTTAGAAAATTTATATTTTTTTATGAAATATGTGCGTAAAATATTTTGTGTGCAATTATATAAGTACTATAAGTAAAAAAATAATATGCAGCTCTTATTTCTGGTATAGGAGAATGTCACACACATCTAAATGGTTTACTGTGATACTTACACAATGGTATTAGCAACGTCTCACACAGGAATAGATTTTGTCACAATTCTTTAAGCAATCAAATACCGTAAATTAATAGTAGACCTGCTTGAAAGACTTGAGACACACTTCAAATTCCACTGCATTACTAACAGCTGATGGAACTGGATTTTCTGTTTCAAAGGAAGTAACACATGAAATTGATTTACATTCTGAATCAATTTGTACACAAATACCATTAAGTATAGTCGAAAAACTAGATAAAATTATCAAAGATGGATATGTGCACCATTGCAGACGTTTAAATTTGAGACACTATCATCCAGAATTCAAAAATAAATTACTCTTTTTGAAAATGGAGGGAGACATGGTGACTACCTGGAAAGAACATACTTCTATTTAATGATGATATAACCTACTAGTGTAGAATCTGAACGAGCATTTTCTTCGGCGGGACAATTTGTAACAAAAATAAGAAGCCGTTTAAATGATGAAATGCTGAACGAGCTGTGTGTCTTAAAAGCTTATTTACAAAAACATAAGAAATAAAGAATCTTTTTTTTAATTTCATTATGTACTATGTTTATTTGTTTTTTATGATGACTTAACATTTGTTTCAATAAATAATAATATTAATTCAATTTTTCAAATATTTTTCGGTATTATTATGTTAATTTCAAATATGCTAAAGTGTAAGTATTTTTCATATAGACCAATCTTAATCCCGTATTTAGTTAATGAAATCTCGAAATATCAGGATTGAAAATATAACAAAGGATATAAAACCTTAAACATAACCTTAATTAACAAATAATTGTTACATTAATGTAGACTTAGTTGAATCTAACTTCAACTTTTTTACCCCTTTTAAATTAATTTTTAAAGTCCATCCCGATATTATAGAGTATAGATCTTTAATTAATTTTGAGAGAAAAAAGGTGTTAACAATGTAAAGTTCTCATTGAATTTGTAAGGTTTTCTTCAAAAATTATTAATTCTATTTTCGTAAGAGCAAGAGATTGGTTTCAAAATTCTTCCTAGAAAATCACTACTAAGGAAAGTATTGACTTTAAGATGGAAATATTTATACTACTGAACCTTCAACATTATATCCATAGATAAGCACACTCATGTTCATTTATCATAAATTACTCAGGGGTAATAAATTAATCAGTTAAATAAATTTTCTTACTACAAATTTGCAGACTAGGGCATTTATCTAGATCAAAGCGTACCCACATAAAATATTTCATGTAGTATTACAGAAAATATAATTTAAAGAGTTACAAAATATCCTTAACAACATCAAGCGTGACTTGAACTTTAGTTAAGAAAAGAGTTTTAGAAATGTTCTTGGTGGCTCAATAGACAAATATGAAAAATGAGTTTTGGTAACTTAGTTTAACAAGTATTTAACTAATAATAAGATCAGTAGCGAAGTTTCATTCTTGAAAGTAATATTTTCTTTTATGAGACATATGCCAGACTTGACTGTTTGGAAATCTTCCAGTTTGAGCATAAGTGAAGCAACTAATTCACAATGCTTTAAAATCATCAGAAATAAGATACAACTTGAAGACTGTAAAACACAATTAGTATAAAGGAATTATAATTTTTACACATAAATATGGAAACTTTATTTCTGTTATTAATTTGGAAAAAGAAGATATGTTTGCATGTGATATAATTTTAGATTCTATCGTAAGATAACACAGTTGGACCAGAATTTAAATAACCCCTATTTCGCGAATTTCGTGATTTAACCAATTTTTCTTTTCCTCCGATTAAAATGACGGAAAAACCATTATTTAACTATTAATAAACCCCGAAATAACGAATTATTTCAACAGCTGGAGAATTTTGTTTTATTAGTTTGCGTTGGGAAAAAATTTGTTTGTTTTTCAAATGACATATCCTGTTTGTCTGGAACAGAGGAAAGACTCTTCTTGAAGCAGAAAACTTCAACCATAAAGAGTGAAGACACTTATTAGACTTTATGGGAGCATATTAATCATAAGTGTAACCTGTCGTGTGAGTCTTGAGTAGGTTAGGAGATTTCTTTCTTGTCGCATTCTAATCCACAACGCAGGGGATATTTTAAGATTTCAACGATTATCATACATTTGATGATGGACTGCTTAATTGTGTAAATGAAGTTGATGAAATTGTTGACTTGTCGAAGTCAATGAATAGAGCGGTTCTAATATAGAAATTGTTAGTGAAACTTCTATCAAAACTTATACGTTTCTAATGTTTTATATTGATTGGAAACTGTGAAAACATACCTCTCTCTAATGCAGCAGGATGTAAATGATGCAGTATTTTCTTCTTTGCATCAAGTTGAAAATAAACTCGTTCGACTTCAGGAATCAAAAAGATTTCAAGCATCTATTACAACCAATATTTTAAAATTTCCAATTAATTGGTGCGTAATAATTCCCAAATAGTATGTTCAGCCGTTGAATAAAAAGTGTGTAATTTCAAACTATGGGTATTTTTGTGTAGTCTCTTATAGAATTTCCAAAAAAAGTACGTGCTAATAATTTGTATTTTTTTGGACCTTGATATAACGAAAACCCCCGAATTAACGAACAAGATGTTCTGTCCCGAGAAATTCGTTAAAACGGGGTCCGATTGTAGTTTTAATGGTCAAACAGCAAAGAAGAAAGACAAATTGCTCCAGCAGCACTATTTTCTGCAATCGACATCTGTCCAATATGAGGATAATATTTCGCCAAATTGGCGACAAATAAAGGTATAGGCTAAAATAGAGAATTCCAATAACTTTAGTTTTATGGAAACGAAATTAAGAAACTTGATGAGAAGGTTCAGTTGATTCAAATACTGTATATGTGTTTCTCAGTTTTCTACTAAGCATTGTTTTTAAAACTTATATATTAAATTCTGTAAGGTTTTCGTGGCTTCATAATTATCCAAGCTTCAAAAGAAACTATATTCCGTTCCTAAATAAAGTGGCATCGGTAGCCTAGTAGTCAAGGTAACGGACTCATCTCCGGCGTGTCATGAGTTTGAGCCTGGTGCCACTGAAGACACGACAAATAGGGGAGAGATCATCCCGAGTAGAAATCTGTCAAGAACTCAGACGTCCTCCCGTGGTGCGGTATGGCTGTTAAGAGAGGGTCCAAATCAGGTGTTGTCCTCGTCGCTTGACCATGGTTCAAAATTACGAGAACCGTCGCCAAAAGCCCTCGAGCAGCTGAATAATTCGATGTTAATATTCCCTCACTCACTCACAAGTTTCTAAATCAAAATCGTGGTCTCGAATTAACTACTCTGAGGATTTAATCTTCGAAATTCGATGTTAATCATTACGGTTAGTAAATATGAATGCATCCTTTTGCATTATTTAGTAATTTCAAGTTAAATGTAACTTGAAATGAAATAAAATTGTATTGATTATTTAAATAACTGAAATAATGAATTCAACCAAACTGATAAATCATTGTTTGAATCCTTCAAAATATTTCCTAGTATCACTAATTAAATTTTTAATGTAAGTTTTCCACTTTTAAAAGTAATGTTTACCGATTTTGTTATAAACCCTTTTCCAAACTACATAAAGAAGTATATACCGTAAAATAATGCGTATAACGCGCACATTTAAATCAAATAATGAAATCGAAATTCACGGGGGCACGTTATACGCTGGGGTAAAAAATGAGAGCTTTAAATATAAATAAAAAAAAGAATGAGCATAGAAAAAGTTTAGACTTTTACATAATTCAAAATATTGCTTCTTTGAAAATTTTATTCTTTTGTAGAATGAGTTATTCACACCTTTCTAGACAACACAAATTTATCTGCGGACAAACGAATAAAATGAGGACGGATACTGCACACAGCTAATACAATCTCTGAATTGAGTGTTGTCCCAGTAGAAGGAATGCATGGGAGAAAGCGGGAAAACGAGCGTGGACTTATCACACAGTTATCCTTCCGCCAGAAAAAAATAGTTCACTCGTTTCAACCCAACAGAATCAAATAACATTCCTTATGAACTTAAAAGGTTGTAGTTCCATAAATACAGCATTTTTTATTAAAGCTTGGAATATCACCTCGAATAAATAACTTCAAAATATAAGAACATAGCGCAGGTATATTTCAGGTTTCATTGTGAAAAAGGGAGTGCGCGTTATACGGTGAATATACCTAAAAAATAAAAATTACAGCTTGAAAGTATAGGAGCATGTTATACATCGGATTTTATGGTAATATAATATCATAACTAAAAAACCATACAGTCAACTAGTAATGCTTGTCGGTCCCTGCTTCCCTCTAATCCCCCTTGTCTACTCGCGGACCCGGCTAGATGTGTGGGAAGAATTGAATATTCAGTCGACAAGATTCACTCTAATTATTTTATTGTCACAAAATATCAAGCAAGCACAGTAATAATCCAATTAAGAAATTTGACCAATATGCAGAGCGCGAAGGTGAGACCCGTTAGCCTGGGGATGATATTAAGGACCCTCCACTGATTCCCCGATAACTTGTACAAGCTCAGGATAAACTACGTCGCTCACTAATAAGCTAAACTTCTATATAAATAAGGATCACGACATCTATACTTTTATGAAGTCGAGTCCCACAGTTGAGGCCTTGAATGCAATCCTTATCCGTATTTAATCACCGTCGAGTGATCCTCTCTTAGAATTATGCCATTGATACTTAGATTTGCTCTTTAATAACTTACAGTTCTCCACTCACCAACTAACTCTTAAAACTCGCGAATACAGAATTTATATAATATACTTAATTTGCATAATCACGTTTCCTTCCTTCGGTGAAAGTTGGTTGCTAAGCATATTCCCGCAGAATAGTCCCCAGGGGTTAGTCATAGACGCGTATAGATCTGTCACAAATTAGAGAAAAATGTGTCTCGTAAGAAAAACTGAATAACCATGAAATTTTAATTCTATTATCTTCAAAGTAGAACGGAACTTTAAAGTGATTTAATGTATAAAATGTGCAGAGAAATAGCGATTAAATATTATTTTACTACATTCATGGGATAAATTTAACCGCGGTAACCAAATAGCTATGATAAAATCTCGTGATCATGGCTATGACCATGAAGTTACGAGTCTCAGTCCTGTTTCCAGTAATGATCTGCTATTCAGAAGGGCTAATGCGCGTTATAAATCGGTCCAGGATAAAAGTTCTCCCTTTGGCGCGGTTTGGAAGTCTGGTAAGGGGTTCAGTTTCATACCTCGTCACTATACATCAAGTGACGCTATACCTGAGCACTATCAATTGATGAAGTCATTTTATAGGGATTTTAAAGTTAATAAATATTATCAGACAGAGTATTAAAAATATTGCCGAAAACTAAAATTCAACAGCCTGTGTCTTGAATTATTTCGCCAAGGATTTTATATATAATCTGTTACCAAAACCTTTTCGGTAAACTTTCAAAGTTAAATCTCCTTTGTTCATACAAGAATTATGTTTAAATAATTTAAAATTTTCAGAACATCGACATATTATTGCTCATGATTAGTGAGGAAAACACTAAAAAAAATACTTTAATACAGATTTCTTTCAAATAATAGATGAAGATTTTGCTGTTGTTTTGTATAATGTAGGATAGAAAATATTATGTAGTTTAAAAAACTCCATTCTTCATACACAACGAAATCATTAATAAAGTCATTTACATTTATTTAAGAGTGTATAAAATAAAAATAATACGTTATATCTTTAGATATAAATGTGTATTGTTAGGCTTAAATGCATGTATTTTATCATGTTTATGTTTGGATTCGAATATATTTTTCTACAACAATCTAATTTTGTTGACCATTACATTTTAAAAATCTTCTGTTTTCTTTTATTTATTTTCTTTTATTTATTTATTTTGCATTTTAAAAAACTTTTTTAGTCTTATCATCAAATGTATATCTTTACAATATAATGCTTTGGAGAATAAAATATTTCGGTGCCTAGTTACAACTTAAAAAAATAATATTCTAAAAATATTCCTTTTTTACAAAAAAAAAGGAGTCCAACAAATCGAATTGCTTACAAAACATAGAGATTCTGAACGAAAGTCTTATCCTCAAAATCTTAAATATATATTTTTCTCAAAACTCTCCAAGGAATCATAATTAAATTCTGTTTTAATTTAAAATGTTCTTCATTTTTTCACGAAGTCCTTGTATCCAAAGTAATATAAAAACAGCAATATTTTCTTGAAACATTTGCTTGAAAAAAAATTTTTACATTATTTTTATAGAATGAATGAACCATGGAAAATAAAAGTATTGACATTTCTAATTAAAATAGCATCAATTTATAAATATGCTTTAGAATGAATATTTATTTACTTTGATATACATGATTTTTACATTAATATTATTCATTAAGTAAATATTTTTTCTTAAGCATGAATGAATACTGTTGTATATCATTGTAAAAATTTAATATTAATAACGTTAAGAATAAAAATATATTTTTTTGAATAACATACACATTTTTAGCGCACAAAAACATATTCGAATTAGGATATATTTTTTTCAGTGAAATAATTAAAAGGATTCTTTCAATTCTTTGATTACTTTTATAGAATTTGCTACCACAAAAATTAATATATTTGCTAAGAATTTGTTCAAGTAAGGGACTATATATAAAACACACAGTAAAATTAATTACAAATAACTTTTATAAATGGACGGTCACATTTATACAGAAAAGATATTTTACTGCTATGTAAAACAAAACTTCTTTCAAAATGGCATGTAATCCATTAAAAAATTGTATTATTAAAATGTTTTCTCTACAATTTTTTAATGTAGATTCTACTTTACTTTTGCAATCTTTATGCTATCGGTTCTAGTTTTAAGATATTCTAATACATTTTTAATAGACCAAATATATCTTATTCTACTTTTAAAAATTTAAAGAAAAGTAAAAGGCATAATACAGTAGAAAAAGAATTTCTACAGAAGGAAGTCCAGAATAGTTAAATAAAAAGAAAATTTAAAAATACAAATAACTTAAATTTATCTCATCTTTCTCTTTATTTTCATAGAAATTTTTTTAAGAAATGTTAAGTAATTCATTCATTTACAGTAACAGTGAACGAAAATATGAATGCATGAATAAATTTATCATTTCCTTGTCACAAATTTCAAGTTATATTTAAATAAAAATACTAACAAAAGAACTTCAAAATCTTTAAACGATATCATTATTGAAGATTAAGATATGTTTCAAGTATGGAATAACGAATAAAAATGAACTTTTCATGGAATTATTTTAATTAACCTCTTTGGAATAATATTTAGATTATGCATTTCATATATCTATCTTCCTAATTTTTAAATTTAAGGTAGCTAAACATATTTTTATGAAATGGTATGAAGCATTCTAAGCGTCACTGAAAAAAATGTAAAATGCCATTTCATATGATAGCTGTATTAAATTTTAATTATGTGTCATACATAAAAGCGTTACAAGTCTATCTCAAATCAATATTGTGAGCAGAATATTAGTGAGTTGATTGCTGAGCATTAATTATTAAGAATTTCGAAACAATATAAAAAAAAGAGTTTGAGACCTATGTGGCCAATTATTTTAGAAACCAATTATTTTCCAATGTTTCTTGCCCGTATTTATTAATAATTAAATTCCTTTTCTGAGACTTGTATAATTGTTCAATACAAATGTGTGCATGTTGTTTCAGAAATAATAAAAATAATAATTTCTGAAGAGATTTTGAAATCTGGATTAAATGATTTTATCGAACACAAACACTATGCTATACAGTATTGGCTTAGAATTTTTTAAAAAATGTGCTTACAAGAAAATTATTTCATTTACTGCTTAATACAAGCATATTATTTAAGAAAAACTACAAATGTGTACAATTAAACTTACTGTTCACTCTATTTTTCTCTTTATCTATATCTATATGTTATGTATATATTTATTTATGTATTATGTATGGAATTTTGATTATGTATATATAGATATATAGAAAAAAATCTATATTTTGGTTTAACATTCAGATTCTTATTACTGAAGTATTGTGTACTGAAAAAAAAGGTTCTTCAAAATACCACCAAAATTTGTATTTACACCTTTTTTCTGTACGATACTTTTTTAAGGTGCATTATGCTTTGACTTAGTGCCTTTTTTTTTAACCATATGCTTTCGATATGTAAGGTATCTGATTATACTTGCAACAACTTTTTAAAAAAAAAATGGAGATATGGAGATTTTGTTGTTATTTCTAGATTTGTTTAGTACATTTTAAGAAAAATATGCTAAAGTCTATTATTCTTTATTATAATAATTAAACCTTTCGGAATTTAATAAAATATTATAGAAGAGACCACCTTATATAACTTCTACTTATATTTTTACTATTTTCAATACATTTTTCTTCAAGAAAGAGCTGAGAGAGGTACAGGCGTATATGTATATCCACGCTAACTAAAATTAATCATTTTGTTTTGCGTGTAACTTTTCTATTATTCTTTATTATAATAATTAAACCTTCCGGAATTTAATAAAATATTACTAGAGGGCCCACCTTATTTAACTTCTACTTCTATTTTTACTATTTTCAATATATTTTTCTTCAAAAAAAGTGCTGAGAGAGAAACGGGTGAATTTCGTAATACATTTCAATGTTTACAAGAAAGTTGAAGTTTCTTCCAGCACTTCACTTTTCCCTCCACAATTCAGAAAGTCAATATCTCAACTTCTCTTTCAGATGTGAGTACCCAACACACCTTTAAACATTGAATACTCTTTTCCAAGAGCTCAGGTGGTGTTGGATTTAATGCAGACAAAAACATTCACTAGCAGTTTAGTATTTCAAGCTCTTTTCTGTTCCCGCAAACAAAACTGCGCAACGCTGAAAGACAAAGAAGAAAATCCTGAATATATACTCTTCTTCTGAGACCTGATCATCTCCTACACACTGAAGCAGATGAAATAAGAAATAGAGAGTTCTCCTTTTTTATATCGAATGGGAACGAACAGCCTGTCGCAGAATAGGCACTTATATAGACAGTAGCTATTTCTGTATGAATCTTTCTGGCGGTTTCTTTTGTTTACCGACAATTGGCCAGGCTCTGAAGAGAAAACGTATAGCCCTCCTCAGATTTCTTTTTTTCACAACAACCTCAAGTCATAAGAAAGAAAATGTATTTCTCCGCTTGTCAGTTGGAGGGTGTCACATCCCTTCTCAACAATGACGTTTCACAGCAGATTGAAAATTCGAGAAGGCTCCATTTTATATATTACCTACACGTGTGGGAGAAACCATTCTTAATCTAGACTGGAATTCGGCGGATGTGTTTTGCTGACGTTGAAGGTATGACGGAAATTAGATTCGCGTTCGAATCTTTCTTTCTTATTTTTATTCCCTAGGTGAAAAGTATTGCTGTCAAAAAAACATCTGATGCAAGATGGACTAAAAAGTTGGGGAATTTGTTCATTTAAAATCTTTGGGATATATAAAGGAAAGTGATGTTTTTCCTTAAAGTATAATATAAGAGTAAATGTCTTTTATTGTATCTACCTACTTTTGGAGCAAAGGTTTCTAAAATGCCATGCTATTAGTAATTTTTTGTTAATATGCTGGTGTATATGATTTAAGTTAAATAAAAACATAAATTAGGAAATTATATGGCAAATTAAATTTATTAAAATCAGATATTTTAGGTAAAATTTGATGAAAATTATACCGAATTTCAAAACACTCTACATGAAATTCGAAACTATATATTTAAATTATTTTTATACAACGTACTTAACACAGTTGTAAAGGAAATGTAAATTAAAATCTAAAAAAAATTTTGAAAAATTTTGGCTCATTGCATATTTTTTTATAGAAAATTTAATTAAATGCATGGTGTTCGATACAATAAGCTGTCAAAAATCTAAAAAAAATCCCTTTTGATGTTAAGACTAAATCCTTAATCCATTGTCTTTAGCATACTTTAAATAGCAGGGTTTTCAATATACGTAATAAATACATGTTTAATTTTTTAGACATCGGGTTTTGAATAACATAACTTTGACAAAAAAAAGGTAACCTTCATAAAAGTTTGGATTCTTATATTACTAAAAAAATTTTGTCAGATACTTAAAATTAACCACTTTTATACCGCAGATATTTCATCTTTTTATCTTGCTAAATTTTTTCTTTCTGGTGGCCCGAATTTTGTTCCTACACAAAATGATAAGGATAAAAAATATTTAACAATTTCATTTAAACAGTGATTCAAAACCGTAGGCAGATGTACCTTAAAAAGTCCAAAATATTGAAAGAAACATATATGGTGATAAAGTCAGCAAATTGTATAATTTTGAAAATAAAAACCGGTTTTGTTGACCAAAAGTAAACAAAAATATAAAAAATACTCGTTACGTTTAAAAATTAACTTTTTGAAGAGATTTGTGATTAAAACAACTAATAACTAAGTACACTATATTTATTACACTTAATTTGTTTACACAGCTAAAAATAGAATACTTTCGAAAAGCAATTTAAATTTTAAACCTATTACATAGATTTTAAGTTATAAAATGGTTACCCCTAACTAATTAGAACCAGAAACTCTTTTATAATGCTCAAGTTTTAAATAATATATATATATATATACGATGGCTTAAGAATTGACTTAATTATTGTATATTTTCCATTCTTGCGATGGCTTTCTTGTTTCAATTCGGCAATTCATATTTTTCCGTTTAGAATGAAATAAGGAGGGTAATTTTTTAAACAAAAACTCATCAATAATATCTCAAAATACATTCTAATTATTATTTTTTTGTACAAATATTTAAAGCAATAATTTTCTTCTTTATATATATATATATATATATATAACATGTCCATTATTAAAATAAATTAAAGTTAAATGACGCGGTATTCTTTATATTACATCCCGCGGTATTCCTTATATTTATCCCGTGAAACAAAAATTTCAATGATTTCCTTTTCAAAAATAACAACATGGATTTTATCCACATTTTGCTGGTTCATTTCTTTATGGTATATACATATTTCCCACTCAACGTGAGCTGGAAAGATCATCATTTGCATTAGTCGGTGAGGTACGCTTACTCTAAAATTCTCCATATTTTTATGGATACTCCCTTCTGATGTTACGTTTTCAATTTCACATAGAATTTATGTATGTACCTACATACATGAGGTTCTTGAGGGAAAATATAATAATTGAAATTACATAATAAAGGCTCGAAATTATTTTTAGGTTTCAAGTTTTTTTTTAAAAAATTGACATTTTTTTATTAATTTGTATATTTTATAGAATTAATTTTTGGTTATTTGCTTTTGATTGCTGTTAATCGAATTTTCACTTAGTCTTTTCTTTCCAACAATTTTTTTTTTATTAATGGTTTTGATTTTGAAGCATCCTTGCTCTTTTATGCGTTGTTGTTCTGTAAAAGTTTCTTTCTCGGTTTGTTAAGATGTAATGCCAGTTGTCTTTAAAATACTATATTATTTATATATTTTATATTTTCTGGATAAAGTAAATAAATTTAGATAAATTTTGTTGTATTTTTTTACCTGCTAATAGCTATCTCTGTAACTTAGTTTTAGTGTATTTAATACATGTAATAGTTATGCCTTAGCATTGATGAAGGCATATTCTTACTCTTTTTTTTTCCGTACAGTCCAATAATATAAGAAAATTGCAGAAGAAGGTTGGATAGCCTGGAAACCATGTTTAAATTTTTAATCTTAGTGTCTAAGACTGTGGTTAACTTATTTGTGATTACGGTCTTGTCATACTTCGATTTTTGCTTCTTTTTATTTTGATATTATATATTATAGTTTATTAATTTTTCCAGTTATATTTATTAAACTAGCTTTAATATATTTTATTTTCTAATAGTTAGATACTTATAGATTTTCATCCTTTTCCTATACCTCTGTAGTAAAGGCAAATTATAGGTGAAGATTGGATGGCCGAAAAACATTGGTAATCGCATTCTTGGTTCCTAATGCGAAGAGTTTGCTATGGTACTATTGCGGCTAATATTTCTTTCCTTTCCTTTACGTTAGGTATAAAACGATTTGTGTATATATTATTGTGGATTACATGCATACACTCACACACACACACTTATATATAGTGATAATTCTAGTGGTAATATTAACAAGTTCAAACCTAAAATAAAGGGGACCTATTTGCAATGGTAAAGATAATGTTACGTAGATCGGGGTTCGAGGATTTTATGCAAAATCAGTCGTAAATAACAAGGCAATTCCTTAAGAGCGATGAGTATTTATTGGCGTAAATCAATCCTTGAAAGTACAGGATTCAACAGCAAAATTCGCAGAATAAATAACAGAAGGATTTCACAACTTCAACAGCACTCAGACACAATAAGTAATCTACTAATTTCTAGAAGAATCCAGAGAGTCCCGAACTCGCCAATGTCGCCAAATTGGTCGCCAAAAATGATGCCAACTTGGCTCTATCACCACTATTTCGCCAAGTTCCCAATGAATTGCCATTATAACGTAAGGGACGGCTTGCTTGTGAATATTACAATCTTAACATGGAATAAATATAGAGTAATATAAAGGCATTGCACATCCAAATCCAAATTATTTACATTATTTTATACAAAATTCGTAACAATAATTTATATATTTACATTTTTATAAAAATCATTACGTTATTGAAAATGATTTTGTTCTAAGCAAAGTACTGATATATAATTTAAGAAATCTGTACAAAAATATGTAGTATTATTAAAATATTACATTTTATCATAATTACTTAATCCAGCGTTTCTCAAACTGTGGAGCGCGCCCCCTGGGGGGGGCGTGATAACTCTACGAGGGGGCACGAGCAAATTGAAAATTCGAAATAAAAGGTTATTTAAAAATTTATTAATTTACTGAAAGTAAACAAACAAAATACACATTTACACTCAGCAAAAATACACTTATAAATGTATCAGTACTGCATGATATATTTTAAAATTAGTTTTACAATACTAAGTTAAGAAAATTTTAATAATTACCAGGGACCCACATGGGCTTGTCATACATTAAATTATATGTGAAAATTAACACTTGTCTTGATAATTTGTATGGTTTATAATTAATCCCTTAAGGTAACTAAAACGTGAGGGCTTTAAATTTTGCATTTTTTTATTTTACTTTTAAAAAATAGAGGGCACTTTGCTGCTTCTATAGATGTATTATTTAGGAGAATTCGATCCAAAGAACGCTAGAAAATTGAATTTAAAAATTGTAAGTAAATGTGATATAACTGTGATTCAGGTACACTTTCTTCAAAATCCGTAGTGTATTCAATACGTATTTTAAAAAAAAAATGAATTTTTCTATTCAAAGAACGTAATTTTTCTATAACATATATTTACATTTATTGAAAATTGTACATTTTTTCTGCACAAATTAATGAAAAATTAAATGATTAGTTAAAAAATTTTAAAATAAAATTTTGTTTATTGAATTGTAATTTATATCTAGTTTTGCATTTATAAATACTCAGTAAATTTCTTAAACTATAAATCAAGTGGATCATGAGGATTATTTTAAATTAAATACACAACTTGTAAAATAGACATTTCGTTTTTGCTAACTGCTTATTGTGTTAACATTTAAATTATCATGAATAACTCTCTATATGTTCATTACTTTTGGTTTTATTTAAAATAAATAAATATTCGTATGTATAAGTACAAAAACAGTTTTTGTTATAATTTTTAAAAACATAGCTCCATTTAAATTAGACGTCAAATTAACTTCTTAAATTCATCAAAGACATTTAATTGTGTATTTTTATAACAATAAAAATATGTGTAAGAATTTTGTAATATCCTGTAATGATGATGTTCAAAGTGAAGTAAAAATACTAAAACTTATAGACATAAAACTTTGGTATTTTAAATGGAAGAAGGTGTGAATCGTTGATAGCACGTGTTGATGAAATAGGGAAAGAGTTATTAAAAGGACTTCTAAGGAATCTATAATTTTAAACTTACAATTTAAAAACAAAGAAATGATGCAAAATAATCCAATTAACAATGGTATGACTTTATATTGCATTAAAATAGATTATTTTACAAATCGATGAAAATATCTTTATTTGCAGTTTTCTCAAACGCATTCTTTGGTGATTTCGGTACACTTTCCTCAAAATCTACCTTATCTGTAGTGCTGATATTTTGCATAATGCAAGATTAACAAATTTTTAACGAAGTGAATGAATTCGTTTCCAAATAAACATTCAAAAATTTCAGATATAGCATAAAATTTAAAGGAAATTTGAATCACAAGTTTAAAATTTTTTTTAATTTTATAAATCTATGTTTAAAATTTCATTTCGTTTATTTTATGGATTGTTATGTTTACAAAAATTCCGTGAAATTTTATAGCTATATATTTTGTAGATTTTATGCAATGTGTACCTAAATGTAAGAACATGCTTAAAAATAAAAAAAATAGTTATTGAATAATTATTGCTCTTATAGGTTTATTTGTAATTTAAAATGAAATTTTCTTACATTAACCAAGTACATAAATATACAGATAACTCAATGTAAACATTCTGTTTTCGTTGTTTTGAATTTAAGTAAGTGAGAACCATTTACAGTTGGTGCTTCTCGCAAACGTCCCAGTTACCTTAACTGCCGATTAAAAGTTATGCAATTCGCTCTCCAATGCCACCGTTTACCATGTAAGCGCTCACATGTGATGTATTGGGGGGGGGGAGAAAAGAAATAAATAAGCAAACACTGTCAAAATCCTTTTATTGCATTCCGAAGTGTTCGGAATAATTTTATGGTTAACAGTGCCCAGAAAAGTTCGTACATCGGAAAGAGGTATATATATATATATATATATATATAAAATAATAATATATATATATGTATCGGGGCAATTAAAAGATTTTGGCTAAGCATGGCGTTTGTATACGCCGGTGGCACTCACTGTTCTGTAGCTTTAGCATCAAAGTATAGTGTTATTGAATTTAAAACATTATGTGTGTTATTGTATGGAGGGGGGACGCAATGAAAATTGTGATTGAATATTGGGTCGCAAACATATATAGTTTAAGAAGCACTGACTTAATTTAACAATAACCTATATAGTACGGATTACCATGATACAACGTTACATATTTCACTGCTGTAAGCTTCTGCGCATAACGCACACCCATACTTTCAAGCTGCATTTTTAAAAAAATTTTAGGTATATTCGTCGTATAATGCTCGCACCCTTTCTTATGATGGGACCTGAAATGTACCCATGCAATGCTAATGTGTTTTGAATAAGTTATTTGAAGTATTATCCAAGGAATAAAAAAATAATGTACTTCTAGAACTAAAACCTTTTTAGTTCATTAGGTATGTAATTTCTATTAAATAAACAGTATTCTGATCTATGTAGAAGTCTAAATTTTTTTAATGTTTATCTCGTTTTATTTTCGAAGCAATTATTTTCATACCCGGCGTATAACGTGCACCCTAAAAATTCGATTTTATAGTTTGTGTTAAAAGTGCGCGTTTACAGTGTATTAATAAATTAAATAGTAATAATTTTGATATAAGAATAATTTTGACTTTGTAGGTTTTAAAGTTAACTTAAAATTTTTTTCTTGCAGTCACTATTTTTTATTGTTTCTTCGGGTAAGTAGACTTCTATTTTTCTTGTTTTAGTTTAAAAATGATTATATTTTACAAATTCGTTTATTTTATCATTTCTGGAAAGAGCAGAATATAAAAACCTAATGATATTTTCTATCCAGTTTAAATTAGTTTGATTCAATTAATGACTGAAATAATACTTGTTTTTTCTTGATATTAAACTACAAATAATAATACATCACTTACTATGCCTAGCGTTTGTGATTCGAGAGACGATTTTTACTTTAACGTTATTTAAGTTCTCAATTAAACAGTAACATAAATTTATCTATTTGCAGAAACATATAAATAAAAAATATTTAGCAAAAAGATGCATTTAGTCACATAAAAATTAAAAAAAATTGATTTGGCACAAAATTACTATTCAGTTTTATAAAAATTATTTTGTAATGAATGCTTAGATTTTTGAAATAATACTTTTTTATACATGTACTATTATGAAAAAAAAATTTTTTTTTTCAAATTTCTAGTTTTTTTCCATGTATATTTTCCCCCATTTTGTTGCATATAGTTGGCAAACCTATAAACTTCATAGGGATAGTTAAAAATAATTAGAATTTTATTAATAATTTTTCAAAATATTTAAAAGCTATTACAATTTTTCAAGTAACATTTTTAAGTATAAAATTTATTTTTAATCATTAATATTAAACTGTTTAATGTGCTTCAAATAGGTTGCAAAGAAATCTTACCAGTTCATCTTTTAGAATTTATATTGATTATTTATTTATTTCGTGATAAAGCTTTTTACATTTAAAAATGTTGGATATTTGCCCATTTTGAATAATATATAAGAGATTCCGAAGATAATCCATCATAATTATCTCTCAGTACTATAAAAAGAAAATCGAAGATAGGCTAACCTCTAAAAGCAAGTTTCCCTCCACTATAAGCTGTCTTTAAACTGCTGTTGAGCATAAATGAAATATTAACGCTAACCAATAGTGGGACTGGGAGAAGGGATGTGGAAATTACAGCAATTAAAATGAGGGAAATGCCCATTAACAATATTTTAATTATTTTGCGTAATCAATGAATTCTGGAATAATACGTCTGTTGTAAGAGTATTAATGGATTCTTCATCTGACGTCATAATCACATGACAGTACGCTAAGCAAACAGCCACGTGCTTCATTCCTGTTTGATTCGATGGAGTATTTTGGCGGCATTTTTGGATTTTCATCTACCATACAACAAAATGAAATCCTTTCTTTCCTTTAACTTAAAAAAAAAAAATTTAAAATTTATTTTTATGCATTATTGACAACTTTGTAAATATTTTTTTTTTAAATTTCACATTAATATTTCTTTATTTTTATTGCAAAATTACAATTTGCTAATTTTTGGAACACCTATCGTTAAGGCGAGTCAGTAGGGTAAAAATCATGAAATTATCGATTTTGAGTTTTTGATATTTCTGAAATCTGTATTTCATTACCTTTCTAGGGATATAACATTTATGTCATATTTTTAATTAGAACTATGTCAAAATGACTTTTAAAAAATCATCAACTGGCGGGCCACGCTCCCTTTTGACAGATATTTACCTTTTAAATATCCTGAAACAATTGCAAAGCCTTCTTTTTGTTTATTCAAACGCAATTAACTTTAGATAACAGTTGACTGTTCGATTAATTGTATTAGTTTGGTGGCGGAATTTCGAAATACAACATGTTTCCAAGTGTTTTAAAGTATTATTTCTTAGTATTTAAAAATTTACTTTCACAAGGTATGATTTTTTTCAAAACTACTATTTTCATAATTTATATTTTTAAAATTACGTTTAAAAAAATATAATTTTTCTAAATTTATTGTATGTGGAAAAAAAAGCTGCAAATTTACATTATACATTCCTTATGCATTCTTGTGGATACTGAAGTGATATTTTGAAAATATTACAAAAAAAAAAAAAAAAAAAAACATTTAGCTAAGAGCACATGTGTCAAAAAACAAACAACTTTGAATAAATTCAGTGATGATAAATAAAAGTCTGTTTTTAAAATAGCCAATTTTTTTAAAAAAATATCACTTTAGTATAAATATAAATGTTACTTTACTGTACAGACAAGTTTTTAAACTTAAATATTCAAAAGTTTCTTAATGAACTGCACATACAAAAATTCAGATGTGTAATACCATTTGTCGTTGCAAGAAGCTGGTTAAATACATAAAAATACCTAAATATCATGTTTAAAAACATAAAAACAGTTTTATTTTTGCTGTTTAAGAAATCATGCGTACTGTTTAGAGAAACTTTTGAAATTTAAAAGTCTTAGAAACTTATGTTTGCATGTGAACACACAAAACACATATGAAAACTTTCGAAATGACGTTAAATCATGTTTTTTCAAATGCACACAAAACCATATAGATAAATTTTTTCCCATTATATTTATGATGATATTTGCTCTACTTTGATATTTATAATACATAAATGCTACAAATTCTTCTAAAATTTATAGAGATATTGTGATAATAGATGTAAATTTTACAAAATATGTCGTTAAACAGAAACTGAAAAATGTTATGTATGTATTTTCTGAGAATTTGAAAACATTTTTGATGATTTTTTTACTTAAAATATATTGACTTGATGCTAATGTTAAAAAAAATGTGGCAAATACATGTTGGAAGTCATATTTTTTGTGATGAAGTGACATTTCATGTTAAAAATGCATTTTTAAAAAGTTTGTTTATAAAAATTTATGTTCTTTTTTCTCAGAAAATAATGAAAGGATGCTCCTAAAATTTCAATAAAACATAACTCATATGTACACTGACCATAACCATGTACACTGAAGTAAACCTTTACAAAATTTCCCAAAATATTTTAACATAAAGCATTTATCGCAGAAAAAAAGTGAAAATTTTCAAGAAATTCATAGTAATATTTTTATGTTGCATGGTTTTGAAGAAATTTAACAATATATTTGAAATATCTCACTTCAGCATAAATATTAAAGTCTAATTAATATTCAGACTAAATCAGAAGTCTTAATATTTAACAGTTTCTGAGAAAAAGTACATGAGTATGTGTGTGTACATAAAAGTGTGATGATACGGGATGATTTTTGTCGTTGCCTGTAAAGCTTGTTATACACATAAAATTACATAAATTTCATGTTTAAAAACATAAAAACTGTTTTCTTGTTGCTTTGGATATCATTTATGTAATATTTAAAGAGACTTTTTAATTCTGAGAATTTAAGAAATTGTGTTTACTTGTGAATATACAAAGCACTAATAAAACTTTTCGAAATTACATATATTCATGTATTACTGTCTTATAAAGATTATATATTTTAATTTTTGTCTTCTTTTTCTATAAATTTATTGTATGCAGAACTGGAATTTTTAATTTTATATTTCATATATATTGTGTATACTGAAGTGAAATTTTTGAGATATTCCTCAGACATTTAGCTAAAAAGCAGATGTCGTAACATTGAAAAGGAAAATTTTTATAAAATTCATTATTCTACTGTGCAAAAATTACATTTTTAAACAAGCTGATCAATTTCTTAAAAAAATTTCACTTCTGTATAAAGATAAATGTTTATTTAATGCACAAACAAATTTTTAAGCTTTGTGTTCAAAAGTTTCTTAGTAAAAGGTACATAAATATATCCGAAAATGCAATGCCTTTTTTCGTTGCACAAAACTTGTTACATACCCAAAAATACAAAAATTTCATGTTTATAAACATAAAATCAGTTTTCTTGTTGTTGTTTTGGATACCATTTATGTAATATTTTAAGAATCCTTTTAATTCTGATACTTTAAGAAATTGTGTTTACATGTGAATTTATAAAACTCTAATGAAACTTTTCGAAATATCGTATAATGATGTATTACCAAAGTCATATTGTCATGTATTGACACATTTTCACATGGTATTTATGATGATTTATAATCACAATAATGTATCAGAACAGAAAATTCTTCAAAAATTGATGCATAATTTGAGAAGAATGATGCAAATGCTATAAAATATCTCGATAGATTAAAAGTAAAAAATGCTATATATGCATTTTCTGAGAAATCTAAGTAAAAGAAATAAGTGAAAAGTCTTAAAAGTTATTGAGAATAAGCTAATCTTTAAAAAAATAGTACAAATACAGATAGTAATGCATAATTTTTTTGATGAAGTGACATTTTATAATAAAAATGCAATTATCTCAAAACGGTGTTTTTAAAAATGCGTGTACCATTTTCTTAGAACCTATTCAACGGAAGCACTTGCAATCTTCAATGAATATTACTGATATGTTAATATATATACTGAAGTGAGCTTTTATTAATATACCTATAATATTTTTGTAAAAGACAGTTATCGTGAAAAAAAAGAACATTTTTCAAAAAATTTATAGTGATACTTTACGATGAAAGTTTTTGAAAAAACTAAACAATATATTTGAAAAAGCTCACTTCAGTTTAAATAAAAAAGTCTAATTAATATACAGACAAAATTTAAGTTTGTACATTTAATAGTTTCTGAGATTCTAGTACATAAAAATATTAAATTTAACATTGTCGGGATGATCGATTCCGGTTAGCAAAAAAATTGACATCACCAAGCTCCCCCTCCCCCTTTTTTTTCTACACCTTAAAATTTTTATGTATAAAAGATTTTGTTCAATTAAACGATCCACAATTTTTTGAAACACATTTAGATGGAAAATTAATTACTAAACCTAAAAATATACAAAAACACATGACACGAGGTTAAAGAACAGAAGTATAAACTAAGTTTAAATCTAATACTGTAAACTAAAACTATATATATATATTTCATAACTATACAAAAAGCAAAAACTAGGAAATATGTTATAAATATTTATACTAAAAAACTTTATATACAATCTGATTGTAACCAAAATCGACGGTTAGCACACAACCATGAATATAATACAATTAGCTTTTATTGTTTATTTCATAATAACACGGCAATTTCTAAACGATCGCAGTGCCCTCTGTTGATGAATCAACCCCTTTCACAGCTCAAAAAAAAATATTTACTTGATTTTAAAAGCTAGAATCATTTAAATTTTAGAAAACGTACTAAGCCACTGCAATTGTTTAAACATACACTCATGTCCATAAATTAAGGATAATTCAGAATCACACAGAAATTGAACTCTAAAATAAAAATTTCACCTGTAGAATTATCACACACATCTTGAAGAAGAATTGCAAATTACAGGAAACCACCAGATGGCACGGATAGTACGTCACAATGACGAGAGTGTAAGAGAGGGGTATATAAGGAATGGTGGCAAAGAAGTAAAATTGTTCACAAGCGCTTTAAAAGCCTTTCAGAGCAATAACCGCATAGTTATGGCACAAAAGAAGCATTTGGATGATTTTTACGTGGTAGAATTATCGGATGACTGGAATGTGGACGTACCAGCTGGAAGTATCCGAGGAACTTGGAATCGCCCAGAGTGTCATCTCCAGGCTTTGGCAACGATTCCAAGATGATGGTAATGTGAGTAGATGTTACAGCACAGGTCACCCCCAAATTACAACGCCGAATGAGGACCGGTATTTGGCAGTTACTGCCAAAAGAAACAGACGGAGCACAGCATCAGACCTATCTGGTCAGCTCTCTTCAACTACCAGTACGACAGTTTCAAGGCAGACCGTGTACAGACGCTTAGGGCACATTGGTCTATATGCTCGTAGGCCTGTCAGATGTGTTCCCCTTACCGCAACTCACTGTCGCCTGCGATTAACCTGGAGTAGAGAGCATGCATTGTGGACACCGCAACAGTGGTCTTGTGTGATGTTTTCCGACGAGTCCAGGTTTAGTTTGCAGTCTGATTCTTGCCGGACTTTCATATGGAGAGCGCCAGGTACCCGTTACCAGCAAGGGAACACCATTGAACGACACCGTTACGGTGGTGCAGGATGGCTCGTTTGGGGAGGAATTATTCTTGGTTCCAGAACTGACCTGCATGTTCAGAGTGTAACGATGACAGGCCGCATCTATCGGGATGTCATTCTGGAACAACATGTACGTTTGTTTTGGGGCGCCACGGATGCTGAATTTCTGTTTATGGATGACAACGCCCGTCCTCACCGTGCAAACATTGTAGACGAATGTCTTCAATCGGAGGATATCACCCGTATGGATTAACCAGCATACTCACCGGACTTGAATCGAAAAGAGCATGTGTGGGATATGCATGGCCGACGAATTGCAGCCTGTCAACCCCCTCCCACCTGTCTACCGAAACTTCGGAGGACATTGCTTGATGAGTGATGTAATATTCCCCAAGTTCAGATTGATAATTTTATAAGCATGCTTAGGCGTTGTAAGGTCAGTATTGCATCGTCCGGGAGACATACTCCGTATTAACCATCCTACTAACCATATTATACTGTTATTTGTAAATAGGTTCTTTTTTGAAATTTGCTCCAGGGAGTAAAAATCGCAATTTTTATTAATTATGTCAAACATATAGCATCTTTTTTGCTCTTTACCTTTTGTTTAATAAATAGACTTTACAAATAAGTCAAATTTGTTTTGCTTCTGTCTCTTTCTTTGCCTAAACTTCATTATCCTTAATTGATGGGTGTATCTAACACATCGACCGAGAGCAACATTAATTAGACAAGATTGATTTATATCCATAATAGCAAGACGAAATGGAATGATGTACGCCAGACAGCTAAATTTGGAGGTTGCGGTAAGCATGGAAGAAACGATTTCTGTGCAAACAGTATAAATAACATTCATTGAGATTCAATTTTCTTCCAAACTTATAGATGTATGTACACTATTGTTTTGCCTGAAAAAAACATTCCATGATGGAGTCAAGAACGTAAGAACTTAACAGACAATCAATGGAGTGATGTGATGTAATTCGATGAATCACCATTCAGTTTATAGAGTGGGTTAATAATGGCAGAAAAATATTCAGAGAACGTTTAATACTTACCTCCTAGAAATATGAAAGAACAGTATCAATATCACAGTTGAAGCATTTTGATTTAGGCATGCATTTGTTTGCCTGACATTTGAATCATTTTGAATAAGATTCTATCAATGGAAAAATTTACTGATATGGTTCCAGAACCTCTTATTTATCTTTTTGGATATGTCATGGTCCTATGTTCTTTTTCATGGAAGGCAATGAGACAACAAACCATTCTAAACTTGCAAAGGAATACCTGGAATATGAAGATATCAAGCACGTGTAACACCAGGAAATCCTTTAGAATTAAATGTGGATGAAAGTTTTCTGCTCTTCATCTTCCATCAAGAATAATTGTGAGCTCAAAATCGTCCTGCGTGCTGCCAGAGTATTACATTTTGTCACTATAAATGATGTAGAGCAGTGGTTCCCAAACTTACTGAGACCATAATTATCCTCTTTATCCCCCAAATCTCTCCATAAACTCCCGAATGAAATAACTCTATATCAATGTATAGCAAGAAAAGATATAAATTTAAATTTGATATCCTTTATTTATTTATTTATCCAACACCTGTGCTTGGCTTCTAAACTATTTGATGCCAAGCCTCCCAGTACCAACTAACGACTTCGTCAGTCAAGTATTCATCGAGTCTATTGCATTGGAGTAGGTGGTCGCCATCCATCCCGGTAGAGAGACATAGCGTGCAGGCCTCGTTAGCAGTCAGATCAAGCCAGTGAAGGTATACTCTCAAAAAGTCATATCCAGGGGTTAGGCTAACGCGGGCAACAGCCTCGGGTCTCTCTAGGTGCTTCTGGATGGGACCCACAGTGACTAGGGTTTCCCATGGCTTTCCAAGGCTCTTGGTATCTTTGATGTGGTTGGAATTTGCATATTGTTCTTTATTTTATTATGTTTGAATGTCTAATTTGTATGGCAACTTTAAACCCAGATTTCTCCCACTATTTATACTGGTGCATCTGGCAGCATAGTTTGTAGTAAATGAATTGCTTAAAATTAAAGTGAATGAACTGCAGTTGACTGGTTGTTCTTTTTGTATTAGATTACTCTCACGTCCATACAGATGTCCTTAATGGTAAATGTTGACGTAAAAATAAAGTATAAGCAAAGCATTGTGATATCTGAAGTAGTATTTATTCAAATCATAACTTTTGCGCTAAAATATAGAAGCAAATTTTTTTCAATGCGATGAATGAACTAATGAGGAGCTTATGTTCGTACAAGTCTCATGTACTTTATTGAAAATTACTGTTATAATTCAGTTGATTGATTAAATATTACATATTTTTTGTATTAATCTTACTCTTATCTCATAAGGTTCATTGGAGGCATTTATTAAATATTGATAGTTTTAATAACACCCCTTTGATGACTAAAATACATGTAAACACACATAAAGAAACTTAATGTCCAAAATTCAAGTCGTAATTGAGGACAAGAAAATGTATCAATATACTCAATATTTTTACTTAAAAAACATATTTTTATTCAGTAAAATTATTATTTCCTTACCCATAAAAGTAGACATAGAAGTTCAGGTAAAGCGGTTACAACTACGTTATGAAAGCCGCTGATATTAGGGCAATCAATCAGAAATATTGGAAATTCGATAGATCAAACATGGCGAGTCTTTATGAAGAATTGATTAGGATTTGCTTTCAACGATCGAATGGACGGTAATGCATGGAAACCTTCGTTTGCAGGAAAAATAACTTTTTGTTTTCTTCGTTAAGTAAATATTTAACTATAGATAACAAAAATTTTTATCTTGCTTTTTTTACCAGCTTTAAGCAATTCCCTCAATTTGTAGAAGTTAAATAGGAGTCATTGTCTGTGTATTTATAGTTTTCGTCTTATAATAATACTAATTTTATGTTTATGTAGATGATGATTGAAGTCTTTTTGTAATGATGCTTGGGTTTCCCCAACCATCAGTGTTCGAGAGTTAGAAGATAAACTAGCCTAATCAAAACAACACAATTTACTTACAAGTTTACACAACGGCACAAATTCAACAACATAAGTTAAGAAAGGCACCAATTGATAAATAGGGAAGCAATAGGGAAGTAGATGAGATAATTGGAGATATAATAATACATAGGATCACTTATACTTCGCACTTCCAGGCAATACTCCTTCTTATATTTGAAAATAATTTCCAATGTAATCTAATCCAAACCAGCCGAATCCAACTTAACAACTAATTGGCCAAATTGTCAATCTTAATATTAATAATATAATCTAAAAAGTGTTCCCCCTAGCTTTACGTTGTCTTGCTTTAATCTTCACCGCTATCCTTTAGCTTCTAATCTCTCTCTTTCTGGAATCCGAAAGCCAATACTTAAATATACGACATAATTTACATTTATCACGTCTTCTTCTTCGGGGGGAAGTTATCAATTAAATAATATTTAAAGAAAGTATTTGCACAAAAGGATTATTAGGAAAAACGCGGTAGGCCAGTTACAATTTATAATTTGATGAGAGTTTAGTTCTTTTATAAGTTTATAACGAATTTAAATCAAACTATAAAATTGTACCTTGCTGACGGTACTCGATTTTCAAAACATAAATAATTTCATGCTTTTTATAGAGCAAAAATATTTATAAGGTATGAATTTCAGTAATTTTTATTTTTTAAATACGGTGAAGAGTAAAGTTAGAGCTTTTTAAAATTTAAAGGATTTTGTAATTAAATTTAATATATTTCTATGATTAATCTATTGATTGTTCACTAATGCCACACTTCAGGACAATATCCGGGCTATTGAGGTGCTGGACATCGTAATCTTTAACCTCGTTCAAGTAACGAAGACGTCTCTTGAGTTATAACACTTCACTGTCCAAAATCCTACTTTACGCCGACATAAGGACAACTACAAATTTAACATGTATCAACTCCTATATACGTGGTTGTACTTCATTGATAAACGCAATAATGTAACAATGCCTTGGATCAGTATTCCGCAAAATGTGGTACGCTTTGTACCGGAGTTTCGTTTGGATATGCAATGTACTGTGCTTAGCTGAACTTAATTCTACCTTCTCATGAGTCAAGTCAAGACAGTCTCGTGAGGTGTGAGATCATGATCCAATGTCACACGGTCGGAACGTACCACAGTTCGGTACAGACGGACTATTTTTCAGACGTATTCTTGAAAAATAAACAAGAAGTGCACTTTAACAAAATTTTGATCAAATTCAACATGTGTGCCCGGTTTTAACACAGAAAAAGTTCTGAAATACGTCTTGTCTTTTCTAACATCATTTTTATGTGAAGTTGCTTTTTCAGCATTTTTAGACATTAAGTCGAAAAAGAACAGGCTGTTGGACGTGGAACCGCATTTAAGGTTAAAACTAACAACCAGGGAACCAAATTATGACGATCCGTCAGCTCAGCACAGACAAATTTATCCTTCTCATTAATACAGATGAATATTATTTATAATATAACTTTTATTTATATTTTATTATGAATAATTTTTATTTTATTTTCTTATTATTTGGCCTTTATCACAAAAAATTAAAAAAATAAATATATTTTGATTATTATTAAAATACATCCTTTTTTTTTGACAAAGGGGTACTCAGCGTTACGAAAATTATAGAAGGGGTACACACATGTCGAAAGTTTGGGAAATACTGCCTTGGATTACAGATAGGTCAGTCAAAAGTTAGTTGCTCTCTTTTTTTAAATCTCTTCGCTGAAAAGCTATTTTTATAAACCGTCGTGACAACATTTCAGATATTTATCTGTATCTTGTAACATAGTGGCTTTCACCATCTCTTGGCAGCTGCAAATGGTGTCCAAATTGGAAATGCATACAACAATTTGTTAGTTCTGAGCAAAAAGATGTAGCTGCAAAGGCAAATATCGGAAGTTGCGTGAAATATATACTAAAATGCAATGTCACGTCAATCTGTTAGTAAATGGTGCAACATGTCTGGGCATGGTTGCACATGATAAAACAAAACAAATTTACCATCAACTGAGAAAGTTTAGGTGGAATTATAGTTCAAAAAAACTATAGTTTTAACTAAACTATAAGTATAGTTTAAAAAACTATAGCTAATCCTTTTATAGTTAATCGAACTAAGTTGTAACTTAAACTTTTAGTCACCAAATCTGGAAATGGGATCTGAAAAAGGGTAATTCGTTAATCCTGATGATCGTGATCAGGACAATGGTACAAATTATTTAATTATTGTATTGTCATCGATCCTGGACAAGTGAGGAACATTTTGAATTAATCTGACCTTTTAAAGTGGGTAAAGTGGAGTTGAAAGATTCCGTTACATGCAAGTGAGGCGTATAAAAGGGTGTTAAAAATGGGATTACCCTCATTATATCCCAGAATTGCCACCATGTGACTTTTATGTTATTGGTCTCTCTAAGGAAAATTTTTCAAAGCGACGATACTACTCGGATCTCGAGGAGGAAGCTGCAACCCCAAAATGGTTATCGGATGTTGGACACATGTTGAGAGTATTGGAAGTAAATACATCGAAAGCTAATTCTGTATATAACTTTAGAGTACTCACGTGTTACACCTTCGACCAATTTCGACAAAATCAAAAGACTTTGCCAAATGTCGCGATAGATCAGCCAATAGTGGAAACCATTATGGGCTCATTCGAACATAGTAACACGATGACAGCATTTGGCGACATTTTGGAATTGGCGATGCCTTTTCGTTTGGCAAAACTGGTCGAAAGACTAACACGTAAGTACCAATTTTAAGAATAAAATGAGGGTGTAAAATTCCGATTCAGTTTTGTTTTTTAAGCGATGAAACTGAGCTTTTAAATCACCATCTAACTAAGAAGAAAATGCGTTCAAATTATTTTTCATTTTTTATTTTTCTAAATCTTTCTAACCCCGTAATAACTATGCTTTTTTTCAAACTTCTTTTGGACATTGAAGTATTCTAAGATATTCGATTTATTTCTGTGAATTCGAAAGAAAATTATTCTTCTTTCCTTCCTTTGCATTTTCAGGCAGCTTTAGATTATAACATAATCCCGCTTTTATTTCATCATGTATTATGCAAAGCAATTGTAAATTCATATGCTAGTTCAAATGGAATATTTTATGAACATTTTTATAGAAAGAAAGCATTGAATAATGATTTGAAACACAGAAAACTGATTATTTTACCTGAAATGACAAGGGGTAATGCTTCTTAAGAAAGGAAAAAAGAAAGCAGATCGATCATCATACTTATGCAGACATAAAAACAGCTCCAACAATACAAAGGAACAACATACAAACCGGACACAAATGGTTTTTGTAATGCCTTACATCACTGTAGACAGACTAATGGATAAAACATGGAAATACTTGTGTTTTCGTTCTTAAAATGCATTCGATATATAATGGATGCCTGTACGCATTTCGCAATTTTTTCTCATTCATAAATAATACAAAATAAATTTTTATGAAATGTTCCTCATCCCATTCGTCACAAATAGTAGCCAAGTTTATCAAAGAATTGTATCTGATTATTATTCTTTATTATTTTTTCATTATTCTTTTGTTTTTTGGTTGAGCCTTGATGGTTGTATTTTCTAAAATGAAATATTCTGAAACTCTTCATAATTTTAAATTTAGAAAAACTCATCTACTAAAAATAATTAATTAAGATTTTACATGATATGAAACATTGAAACAATGTCACTGCTATTGTTGATACTTTATATCACTTTCTCTCTCACACACGCATATATTTTACACACAGAAAAAGAATGTATGTAGAAGAAAAATCCCAAATACTTATTTATTAATTAATATATTTGCTTACATTAAACCAGAATAAAAAAAAAGGATGTAAACTTTAAAACAATTGAAATTAACACTTAAAACAAGAAAAAATTTTAAATTAAAATTTAATATAACTACTACACAGAATTAAAAGCAGCTTTAAACAGTGTATTTATATCTGAATATAAATATTTCAAGCATTTAGAAATAAGTAAAGGTATTAATTAAAACTAAGTAACCAAGTAATATACATATATATTTGTATATATATATATATATATATATATATATATATATATATATATATATATATATATATATATATATACATTGTAGCGTATCCTCATTCGACAAGAACTGTATGATAAAACTTGTCAATTTTGAAGCAAGGGTGTGAGCAAAATGACCAGATGGGTCATTCTATTCTTCAAAAAGAGACCGCGTACCTGGGAGCAAAAATGATGTTGAACAGATTCAGGAAACGACTGTGGTTTTAACACCTTTTTTTCTCCGATATTCAGTGGGATTTAATCACAACGATTTATAGAATGAACGTTCCTGTTGAACACTTATACATTATTTCGCTCTTTCGAACAGGTGGGCTGTGGTAAGAATGTAATGGTAAATAATGGTCTTTATTGGTAAGAATGTAGGTCTGTTGTGAGGAAGACACACCCAGAAGTTTATACCGAATGTCAAAGCGACAGGTTGATTTGTAGACCTTCCATATAGTGTACGAGATCCGGCGATGTAGTTGCTCTCAGTAGCAATGACTTATTGTCTCAAAAATAAACAACGGTGTTGCGACCAAGAGGAAGGATGCCCGGAGCAGACTCTCTAAATCCGCCAATCAGAAACTATTGGGGGCGTGGAAGAGGTCCCACCCAGGTGGTTCAAAAGGTTGGTTCGGAATGTGAGGAGGATCATCTGCATCTGCGTTTTTTCTTCGGTGACACAAACGAATGAAGTTGCGAGGGCAGCCTTACCCGAGAGGGTCAAGGAACTGCAAGTACATCTTGAACACGGAGTCACGGTGCCTGTGAGACCGTATCAATGAGAATATGTTGGACAATACAAGCGAATGAGGGTTAGGAGTCACCGCACCCATTAGACAATCATCTGAAGATCTGTGAACATTGATCAGTCTTGAATATTTTTTCAGTGAAATGTTATGGATATTATAATAATTAATAATATATTTACCATATTTTACCTAATTCATAAATATAGTGCTTTATGGCCAAAGCTGTGGGATCCTTCTCTCTACCAAGAAATGAAGTAATTGTGTGGGCTCTCACGATACTACAATATACATATATATATGTATATGTATATATATATATATATGTGTGTGTGTGTGTGGATTTTTTATATATGTAATACTTCTCCGTAATACCATCTAAACAACTTTTTAATTTGTAAAAGTCCTGGATTTCGGGGGACTCGCGTTTAAATAATTAACTAGCTGACAATAACAGGATAACCGTAACTTATCTCTTGAAAATTAACAGCTTTGCCTTTATAAAGAAAGTTTGCATCGGAATTTATCGAACTATATCTTTCCACCAATCACAGGCTCCATCCACGGAAAACTCAGGGGAAAAAAGCTCTCGCATTTCTTCGTCATATTGTAAAGCGCGTGTTTTTAAAGTAGGCTGCTATTTCTCAAAACAGGATGTACTAAAATATCCTTGTAAGGTTTATTATAAATTTTCAGCCAAATTTTAAATATTATCAATTTCCAGTAAATATTGTCATTATCCAGTATTTAAATCAATATCCAAATGCTGCTTTTATTGGTAGTAATGGCAATCTCTCCAGAGCCTTAACAATCGCTGTTATTTCTAAAATCAAAACAGAGCCAAAGTCAGGGTTTAAGCCTGTTTAGTCAGCTCCAGTGTAGAGAGGGTTTGCCTTTGAGGAACGGGTGAAGTACGTCGGTTGAGTATTCTCCGGTCAGGGCTACCCAAGGTGTGAAGGCCTTACCAAGGTGTATTATGTTCAGCTAATTTCTGTCATCAACCCTAGTGGATCCACGCTGAAGTGAAGCTGCAATCTCCAGAGCCTTAACAATCGCTGTTATTTCTAAACTCATAACAGAGCCAAAGTCAGGGTTTAAGCCTGTTTAGTCAGCTCCAGTGTAGAGAGGGTGTGCCTTTGTGGAACGGCTGAAGTACGTCGATTGAGCATTCTCCTGTCAGGGCTACCCAAGGAGTGAAGACCGTTCCATTATGCTCAGCTAATTTCTGTCATCAGCCCTAGTGGATCCACGCTCAAGTGAAGCTGCATATTAACCTTCGCCAAGTACCAGTCACTAATGAAATCTTTATATATACACTGGTGTGCAAAAATTAAGGACGAGACTGTTTTTTCAATATAACTTTGTACAAAAGCATTCCAAATCAACACATTTAATACCGTAAGATCCCCAATACGTAAGGACATGAGTAATGTAAGCAACACTTACTAAAAGAGAAATCAGAGGGATAAAAAGAAGCTTTATTGAAAAAGTAGCATGGAGCGCAATGCGACTGAAGGCCGAAACATCCCTGTGATGGGTGTCCAGTAAGAAATATCCGGTCTTTAGTAGGGGATATGATCTCCCCTGACTGCTAGGTAGGTTTCACAGCGTCTGTCCATGCTGAGAATGAGGGTGTCAATGAGTTGTTGAGGCATTGCTGCCCATTCGTCTTGCAGCGCCAATCGAAGCTCCGGAATCGTTACTGGTGGTAAGGTACGAGCTGCCAAGCGTCTGCCTAGAAAATCCCATACATGCTCGATGGGATTGAGATCCGGAGATCGTGCCGGTCAATCCATACGTTCGATATTCTCACTCTCTAAGAGCTGTTCGGCAGCTACTGTGCGATGACATGGTGCATTGTCGTCCATGAAAAGGAACTGCGGACACATAGCGCCTCTAAAAAGACGCACATATGGAAGAAGAATCTCGTTACAATAACGGGTCCCATTGATTGAACCTGCGTCGAAGATGTGAAGGTCTGTACGACTACCAAGCATGATGCTTCCCCAAACGAGAACACCGCCACCTCCATACCTGTCTCTTTCAATGATGTTCGAGGGATGATTGCGGCTTCCCCGCTCTCTCCAGATGAGTATGCGATGAGAATCGCTACTCAGACTGAATCTGCTCTCATCTGTAAAGAGTACTCGTTCCCATTCATTGTCTCTCCAATTCCGGTGTTCCCGGCACCCCAGAGAACGCCTTCTCCGATGGGCAGGCGTTAGAGGTACACACCGTACAGGGCGTCGTGCAAACAGACCACTACCGTGCAGTCTTCTGGCCACGGTAAAACGTGATATCGGTCGTCCAGTCGCCTGTGTCGTGTGTCTAGCGATTTCTCCCGCTGTCTGCCGCCTGTTTCTTCCGGCCTGTAAGGTAATATACCGGTCATCTGCGGGCGTGGTTCCTCGTGGACGACCACTACTGAACCCCCGGATAGCTGTTCCTGTAGTTTGAAATTATCTCCAAAGTCGTGAAACGATGCTGTGAGCAATTCCGAACTCTGCAGCCACACTTGTCACACTGCGACCTTCCTCCAACTTCCCAATGATTCGACCTCGGGTAAAAGCATCCAGATGTCGTCTAACAGATTGATTATTCGCCATTTCTCGCTGAGGCAGCAACTCGGTGTGGTTTTAACTGCTATAGGGTGTGCAATCTCTTTGCCAGAAATACTAATCTTACACCGACAACATGCTTTACTACTCAGACACTCCCCCATTACGTCTACCTGCATATCTGCGCATGTGCTACCGTACATCACCTCACTTAATCTCCTGATTGGTCTTTCTGTCCGCTCTGCCTCTTCGTTCAGCTGATATGCTAATTTTTCGACTTCGTCCTTAATTTTTGCACACCAGTGTATGTATGTATATGCAAGGGAAATTAAATAAGACATAAAATTAAATTCACTATATAACACTTAACTTTTATTTTCCGTTACATCTTTACGTCTTAAATTAAACACCCAATTATTTTTCCGAAACAGATGGTCCAAATCGAATACTTTTAATCCAAGATCATTATTTTTATAGCCTCATATGTCATGCTTAACTTTCAAATATATCTCTTCACTAAGAAGGGTGCTTAGAACATCTGGACATAAGTGGTAAGCCACTTAGACTTCATTTGCGTGTCCGATTTCTCTCAGTGGCAGACGCAGAGACTTATAGCTGAATAAACCGTTTTTTAAAAAGCTCGGAATTGACTTGAAACACGACACACATATATATAATGGGTAAGGAGAGTTTTGGGCTATGTTTAATAAATGTTTTGAGTAATCTATAACATATCTACCGATACATCATTGCAAATCTGTACATTTCTCAAAACATCCTAAATAAAACACAAAATTCTTTTCTAAAAACTTTCCTACTAAATGATTTATTTAATTCTCAATTTCTGAGAAACAAAAATACCCTAAAACTTGTTATTGCGAACATTTTTAAAGGATAATATTTTTGTTGGAATGTAATTTTAGACAGATATTACGTTCTATGCCTTTTATAAAACAATTGAACATTTTGCACAATCCCTGAGCTTTTTTAATTAACTTCATTTTATCTGTTATAACGTATTGCTGCATTTCCAACATGCATAATGCGTAGATTATTTCATAAATATTAGTATGCTTTATTTTAATAAACAGTTTTATTCTAAGTATTGCTCTACTAAGTAAAATATATGATTTTCATCATTTTTAAGTATCTTTACACACATTAAAATGTTATAAAGTTACTTAACCTTTTTTTTTCTCGTAGTTATTGTAATATGGCGAAAACCATTAAATTTTCAGAAAAGCACTTTTTTGACGTACATCAACACAAATCTCGAGAACGGCAACTTTCCTTTACCTTAGGCACAAAAATATTCCCGCATTTATTTCTCTGAACGTGCTTTATCAAAATATTCTGTCCCTTGAAAAACTTTATTACCAAATAAATTGTGTGTGGGGCTAAGAAAAAGAAGGGAAAAATAAAAATATATAAATAAAACTTTTTTTCCCTTCGTACCTGTGAAAATAAGGCCAACGCGCATTTCAAATAATGGGATATGCAAAAGAAATAAATAGTTTTTCGCATCAGTTTAAGCTCCTTTCTTCCTGCTTTTCCCTTTTCCCGGTTTCCGGAGTTTTCCAGTGCTCCAGGAAAGTATCAAGGATGCATCAAACGGTAATGCCCTCCATTAGTCTTCTAAATCAGTTCATCAAAGTTCATGATTTTTCTTTAAAACACAGCAGCGCTTAAGGGAAAAAAGGTACTGGCACAAGTCAAATAATCCCCATATGAGCAAAGACTTCTCCCTAACATATCTGAAAAGTTTTGTGAAAGTTAAACGACTTAAATTGACTGTAAATAACTCTCAAACAAGGATATTACAAAACTACATACTACGGATAGTTTTACATTCTTTCTTGACGTTATGTTGGCGTAATTTTTTTCGAACTACAAAAACGAGTTGCCTTAGGCATATTTTGGATTGTTTAAACCAATACATAATTTTTTTTTGTTGAAAATGAATGTTTTTGACACATTGAATGCAGAAACATAAAAGAGAATTGTTTTAAGTTAAGAATAAATCTATTTCTTACCAAACACAAAAAACTGAAAATATGAGATAAAAAGACGAATAGGAGCTTTGTACTAAATATTGCCCAAAATGTGCTTCATAATACATTAAGTGTACTCATAAAAAGTTAATTTACTTAAACTGATTTGCGCAAATTCAAATTAAAAATAAAAATATATTGTTCATTTATTAATAATTCACATTGTTAAGCATTTTCATAAGCATAGAGCAAATATTTCTGCCAACATTATTGAACAATCATTGCTGCCATACCATATAAAAGTTATTTATAAGAATAAAATGTATACACATTATTTCAAATAATTCTGAATGAATTTATTTAAGTAAAGCAAGCAGATGTTTCGATCAAGAAATCAAATACAACTAAATATGAAATAGCATTTTTTAATGTATGTAATGCAAATATAGCATTGGTTATTTAGAACTTTATTTATATAACACTACAATACACATATCTTAATCATTATTCCTTCTTAAGGAACTTCATTTATTTGGATCTGAACTTTATGATTACTATTAAAGTCAAAATCACGATTAAATATAAGCCTTAAATTCATGACATCTTATAGTGAAGACAACATGAAAAAAAATTACTATCTCTTGAAAAGAAATATTTTATTATGTGTGTAATATTTTTAAAAAAATATTTTGAAAATTATTTTTGTCAGAAATAAAAGTATTATAAGAATATTATTTTTTCCACAAATTTTACACGCAAAGCAATATAAAACGGTTAAAAAACTTTATTGATATAGGAATTAAAATTTTAAAAATCAATATTAAACAAAATACAAAATACGTATAATATAATAATAATATCACCAATATTAATAAGCTATAATTTTAAGTGGTTGTAAATATATATGCATATATAAAAAGTTTTCGACTTTAAAAATCGGTTTCGAAAAACGGTTTTTAAAGAAAATCATGCAGTTCTTTACATAACACTTATATATTAACCCACTATAATGATTTTCAAGCCAGCAAAAAGTACACAGTAAGCAGAAGAAAAGTCTGGCAAGTTGCCTAGGTGAAGTACCGCTGCACGAGTACACGTGATTTAAAAGAGCGTTGTGCTTGGTCCAGTGGGTCTTGTTCTGGCTATAGGGGGGCAATCTTTAACTGATTTCAGGAGAGTGCAAATAATTCTTTTTATAGTGTCTATATAAACATTCGTGTTGAGATTATTAAAATAAAATTCAGGATCAATTTTCATGTTTATTTTTTCGTAGCACAGACTCGGTTTATTCATCTCATATTATTCTTAGATACATTTGTATTATACCACCAATTTCACCAAATCGAAAAGATTTTTTTATTTAAAAAAATTCCAAATGCTTATATTGTTATTATTGTGTTCAAACATGCAGGGGAACGGTTTTCCACTTTTGGCTGCATATCTTGGCATTTGGCGACGTTTTTGATTTGACGAGATCGGTCAACAATATGTATATACTTATTGTAATTTTACGCTTACAAAAATATGATTTTTTTTGTGTTTCCATTATTTAAACTTTAGTTCAAAATATCAGATGTTCAAGAATATTGCAGAAAGTTTGAAAGTAATAAAGCGCGTCATAATTAGTTTAGTAAAATGTTAACGTGCAGAGGATCACCCTTGAGATACCGAAAAGAGAACTACCTAAAAACAGTCAACGGAAAAATAGACAAAAAAAATCATCTGATACCAGCTCCAGTTCACAAAACTAACCCATCATCTTTTTCACAGAAATAAGTAATTTAGAAGCCACGTTGAATGGATTATTTATGAAACAAGCGAGTCGTTCATTACAACAACGATGCTATCCTCCAACCCAAAACAAGTCTCGAGTAAAGAATGTCATGTATACATTTTATGTAACTATCTAAAATGAAGCTATAAGCGAAGACTCTATGAAGAATGACGGGAAATTGTTTTCTCTATGATTTGAAACGAATATGTTAAGAAGAGAAATTGGGGGTATTTGAATATCAACGTATGCCTTTTTATTTATTTTTTAAAATTATTCTAATTTAAGATCGGCTGTGATAACAGTTTCTTGTAATGATAAGACAGTATAAAAACTGGTACGCAAGAAGCTTAGATATTTTCACTTGGAGCGAGCAACTGGGATAGTAGCATCAATAAATGATGGTGATACTGTAAAGAAAAGAATTAGTTACAAGTTAATACACGCAATACAGTCACAAATTGTTGAAAGAAGAGACATGGGGTTAGTAACAATTTCCCTCTCTATTTATAAAATTCACAAACCGTTCGGACGAAATCTTCTACAAAATGCCCTCCATTAATTATATAAAAAGGCTGATAATATTAAGTTACCTGTACATGTATCAAAATTATATAAAGGCTATTCTACAAAAGTGAGCGATGTTAGAAAAGTGACGAAATATATATCTCAAACTGTGGGGTGCACCCCCAGGGGGTGATAATCCTAGGAAGGGGGAGCTAGCATATTAAAAAGTCGAAAACAAAAGATTATTTTAAAAAATTATTAATTTATTGAAAGTAAGCAAATAAAATGCATTCTGTCATAATAAAGACATAAAAAACATTTACACTTATATAATACACTTATAAATTTAAGAGTATTGCACAATGTATTTTATAATTAATTTAAAAATACTAAGTTAAGAACAAGTTTTATAATTACCATGACTTCTCGGGACTTAATGTATACAATTATTTGTACAAATTAACACGTATCTCTACAATGTGTACAGTTTATAATTATTCTCTTAACTGTCGATTAAATTTACACGATTCGCTCCCTAAAGCGACCGTTTTGCACGTATGCATGGATATGATATGTATTGTGGGAGAGGAGAAAGTAAATAAATAAGAAAATCATCTGAAATAAGTAATTCCTTCTCAAACACTGCCAATGTCATTTTTTTCATTCCAAAGCCTTCGGAATAATATTATACAAAGCAGTGAACATAAATCATCGTATTTTGAAAAAGTATATATACGACCGAAGCAATTTATGCATTAGCTGAGCGAGACGTTCATATACGCCAGCGGTACTTAAGAGGCTTAAGTTGCATTGTAACGTCAACCTATTATATTATCGAATTCAATGCATTATTATTGTACGGAGGTATATGATTGAATATTGAAAAGCAAGTATTGAAAGTTTGAGAAGCACTTATGTATGATTAAAAATGCTATATAAATAGCAATAAATACATGCATGCGAGGATGCGAGAAGTTACTTCCTCTAGTCCTCAAATTTTAAAGACGGAGGTATTTTATTTTAAAGAATACAAATAATAACAATTTAGATTTATTATTTAATGGTTTAAAGACAATTAAGCTAATTTCAGTTGCAAATGGGTGAGTATTTTTTATTTACAGCAGTTTTGTGTCCCAAAATAAGGACATGGTTGAGCAATAAATTCATTCAGTTTGTTGCTTGAAGTCAAATTTTACTAAAAAAGAAATAAATAAGATAATGATTTACAGTGAAAAGCATTTAACATGGAATTGAGGGACTGGAATATTCTTTCGTGTTAAACAATAAGAAAATTTAATATAAAATTTCTAAGTTTATTGAAAATTGAGTTTTGGAAAATAATCTGATATTTCTCTTTAACAGCGTCTTTTTTAGCATTTTATTGTTCAATGTTATCCATTTGTTATTAATTTCAACATTGGAATATGCGTCTAAGTAACTACGCGTACTTTTCATGATGTTCTTCATTTTTGATGCTGTAGGAACACGAGTTTCATTATTCATTTCATTTTCATACTCGGAATCTGACTGAATGATATTTTTTGAGCTTTTTACAAACTCCAAAATGTCTTTGTCTGTCATAATTGAGGCTGCGTAAACATTAACATTGTCTACTGCAACGAATTCTTCTGATGATGCAAAAGGACAATCCAACAATACACAAACTTTCTCAATCATTTCATTTAAGTGTTTGGTGTTTTTCCGTATTTTGTTCATTCCCGGAAGGGAATTTTTTTCGCGCTAAGAGAAAAAAAAAAGCGCATGAAAATACGTAGTAGTTTGTAGGGATCGTTGTATTATTTCGTGTTAACCGATATTTCATCTTACGCGTTTTCTAATTAAACGTATTTCACTGTAAAAGAAATATGAACCATTTGTTTATTTCTGTGATTTTAAAGATATTGTTTTGATATTTTTGCTTCAATAATTTAATGTACGTACGCATAACTTACGTTTTCATCTTTCTTTCTGCTCATAAGTAATGAATAAATAAAATGAAAATTTTATTTTAAGTTGTAAATGCCTTTTTTTATTTGAAAATATTCGAAACCAGTTTATATATAAATGGAAGGAAACATATAATTATGCATTAATTTAAATACGTAAGAATTTATATATTATAGAAAGAAATATTAAAATTCGAAAACCGTATTAATACAATACATAATTTTAAAAATTAATGCACACGAATGGTAATAACTCAAAGTCATTAAATATTTATGTTTTCAAAAGAATAAATTTTGAAACAAAAAATGTATTCTCTGATTTAACAAACGAATATTTGCGAAGAATTCAAGGTTTTAATTAAAAAACAAAACTTTAACTTCAATGTAACATGATTTAAATGAACTTTCATATAAAGAACATATAATTTATTTTTCCATGAGTCAAACACACTATGTCTATCATTTACTACCTTATGTAATGTAATTAATCGAGGAAAATGCAAGATTTTGAGACATATAAACTAAAACGACTCATCAAAACTGATGCAGTTCAGTCATTATTTTTTATTACTATTAAACTTTATTTTAAGAAGCAAACTTTTTATTTAATATTAACCGGATAGGAAACCCGTAGTAAAATCAAAGCATCTATCACTGAAGCAAACAGCAAAGAAGAAAATTAATTGCACTTCATCATTTTTAATTTAAAAATCCAAAATGATTAAAGGTTCGATTTGCAAATTTTATATCCTTCAGTTCTCGATAAACTAGGCATGTAAGAATTAAAGAGTGCATCTTATTTGTATCATTATATGAAAAGTTATTTGACTTTGATGCGATTTAATACCTTTAGTCTCCATTTCCGTCTTAATATCACGCATCGCTAGCTTTCTATTGATAGTAATCATGACTTTGAAAGAAGGGGTTTTGGAAGAAATGGAGGACTGGGAGAAGTGAATAATTCAGTGAGTTGTTTACTTTACTTGTTTGTTAAAGATCCTACAAAAATATATTTGCTGGATTTAATAACAGATGCATAAAATTTCATATCTTGATTTATGCTTGCAATTCTTTGAAATCTGTGAGATTAGATATATTTGTAAAGATACTCAAAGTCAAATACGATTAATAAGAACTTAAATAATTAATTCAAAGGCAACCTTTTTTTTAAAAAAGTGGAATTGAATTACACTGCTGGCCACCGTAAATGCAACACCCTAAAGGAAGCACGCAAATAACATGAAATTTACAACATGCATTAGCGGAGGTGAGATATGCAAATGATTAGAATTTCAGCGCAGACACACATCACGCACGCCGGTGGCGCCTCCTCAAAGCGCTATTTAAAGCTTGGAGATTTCAAAGATTTCAAGTTCGGCAACTGTTTTTTCAAAAAATGATCAGTCATGTCTCGTAGAAAACAGCGATCAGCTTTTGATCAAGTATCTGAGTTCGACAACAGAAGGATAGTGGCCTACCGAGGTTGTGGATTATCAAGTACACATTGCCGGTACTTTAAAAAGCCAGCGCTACATCTCCGAGGAGTTGGAGCCAGTTGTCCTTCCTTACCTTCAGGGCTTGGCCACAGCCATATTTCAACAGCATAATGCGTGACCACACGTGGCACGTATTGTCCAAAGGTTCTTCGTCAATCACCAGATTGAATTGCTTCCCTGGCCGGCTCGTTCCCCGAATCTTTCGCCGATAGAAAACATGTGGCCCACGGTTGCTCAACGATTGACCCAGATTACACCCCCAGCTGCCTCACCAGATCAACTTTGGCAACGTGTGGAAGCTGCTTGGTCTACTGTACTCGAAGAACACATCCAAAGTCTCTTTGAAATCAATGCCGAGGCGTGTGACAGCGGTGATCTCCAACAATGGCGGCTACTCTGGCTACTGATTCTGGCAGGAAACACACTTCATAGAAGTCTATAAATTTAATCATTTGATACTTGGTCAACATGTTATCCACAAAATAAATTTTGTTGTGCTATCTCTTGTCTTTTTTGGTGTTACACTTACGGTGGCCAGCAGTGTAATTCAGTACATTCATGTTTTATTTTACGCCTTGCTTATCAGATGTTTTGTAAATCGTAGTACTACTTTATTTCTGTCAAGAATCTTAAGGTATACGATTACCCTAAAATTGTGAATTTTGCCAAAAATTAACAGTCCTTTAGGTGAATATAATCACTGTTTTTTTAAATCCATTTCATATAATAACTAAGATAAAGTTCTCAAGTTTTTGTAAAATTTAAAATATCTCTTATCCTGAAGGTCATTTCAAAAATGAATGACATAGCAACACATCAGAACTGAAAAAATGAAAATTTGTTCATTAACCTTTGGTACTGAATGGGTCACTTTTGTGTTATTTTTTGTAAATTGTTACAGAGTTTTTCTCTTTTGTTGTAATAATTTATTTTTATCTTCTTAATTTTAGCATATTTTTCTTAAAATGTACTAAAAAAATCTAAAACAACAAAACAATTCACATACCTCCATTTTTTTTTAAAGTTGTCGCAATCCGTCGAATACTTTAAAGCGTATATAATGGCGTTCAAAAAGAAATATAATTTAAAACAAAAAACGCAATATTAAATATTGTATATGTATATGATAATTTGCACTTGATCTTTTCTCTTGTAGTTGGATATATTTTTTTTTCAGAGGATATTTTGTCTTTTTGCAGTCATTGTACAATTGAGAAGGAAATACTTTGTTACTTAAAACTCCACATTTACTTAGTTACTCAAACACACACACACATACACAAACAGAAGACACATACAACACCAAAAGACGCAGCCCTGATATCGCTTTACAAAAACATGTTTTGCTCGCATTTGAGATCTCAGCTTTTCATAGTTTTGATCACTTAGAAGCTTTCAGAATCATTTAGTTTCCGTTAAAGGATTTTGTAATTGGTCGGAATACATGAATGGTGCTTTGAAGATCTGGATTTAAAGCTCAAGCTTTAAAAAAGCTAATGTGTCAGTTTCTTAGAAGATACAGTTGTAATAATTTCTACTTAGGTGGGTAAGTGAAAATTAATTATCACGCAGAGTCTTGGAGGTCAAATGCTAAATTCGAAGTTTGATACAGAATATGTATCTTTGCATTGTAACGAAAGGATTTTTGATGTGTAACATCTTTCCTCTCGGTTGCAGGATATTTGTGGTAGTGATTTCGTGAAAAAGGACGGAAATGCGTAACAGGAAACCTGGAAGCGCGCGCTATTTTATTTGACCAATGAGCGCGCGCGGTGGTGTCGATCGACTTGGCCTGCCCCCCCCCCTTATAGGTTTTTTACTAATGATGACCTTTTTTGGGCAGGGGAGGACTAACACACTAAAATATGAATTCCTATGCTAGTTATATGGTGCCATTTATTGTATGATATGGGGTTGATATTAGGGGGACCGATAATACTACCTGTTTGGTTAGGAAGTACAAAGACTCGATACCCCTAGGTACACCACCCCCTGGACGGCATTTTGCCAATAGCTTGACATCTGAGCTTCTCAATCCACTTGGACCTAGCTCATTCGATCTCTCTGCCTCTATTGTATATTCTCACCGAATGTCTTGATCATAGTGTTATTCCTGTATTTTATTTCAACCTTTTAAACTTTAAAAAACTTATTGAACTTTTTAAATCTGCAATATCTTGAAATGTATTTGAGTCTCTGCTTTGAAATTTGAACCCCATGTTCCCCTAGGTAAGGCCCATCCATTTATCTACTTAGCCCTCTTTTGGTAGGTCTAGGGGTGCTCCAGCACTAAGATATCTAATGTTATCACTATGGGGTTGGGTAAACCCCCCCCCCTTTGGAATAGAGCTAGGGACTTGATATTTAGAGGTTCGATAGTATTACGTCATATCACGAGATGTACGATACGACGATGAGATACGATGCCCACTACTATTTTATTCAACTATTTTAAACTTTTTAAAAACGCAATAACTCTGAGCTTTCTTTGACGTCACACTCGGAATACTCATGGCCCATCCATGTGACCTATCTGACAATGCCCTCAGCTAGTTACTACACTATAGTTATCGCAAGTCTCCGTTCTTCACCAAATTGAACAAGAATGATTCTTTTGATAAATATTTGCATTACTCCTTGTGTTAATTAAATAAAATTTGCATTAAAGATATAATTATTTGATAGAAAATTTTTCCAGTCACAGCCGATTCATTTTTTTTAGGATTTAAGTTACTATTGCGTATTTACCATGATGACATTTCAGATGTTGCACATCATATGCGACTACTGTAAGGCTCGTTTCTTTTTTTTGTTTATGTTGCAGATAAGCTGCAAAAAATATGTTAATGGAAAAGTACAATTGATATTAGGCGAACATATTCATATATGTAGAGCCGTATTACTTTTATTGAATTTTTAACAAATCTTAACAATATTGTTTTATGAACGGTTACTATTTTTAAAAAAATATGTGCAATCAATTGAGAAATTGAAGTACGTAGTAAATATAATTTGTCCAGATATGCTCATTGCTCAATAGTTCAAGATATAATTGAAACTTAAGTTAGAAAGATAAATTTAAACTGGGTATTTAAACTGCGAAATATTATATATAAAACTATATTTTTATTAATAAAATATAATAAAAAATATATTTTCAATAAAGATATATTTTTCATCACCTTAAATAAGTAATGATTTTTTATTAATAGGCTATTTGTAGTAAGTAAAATGTGTTAGTTTTGAAAATATATATTCACACAGTTTTTTTGTTTAATAGTTTTCAGAATATATTTCTTAATAGTTACATAATTCTACTAAGAGAATTTTGCAAAATGAAAGTGCGATGCATAAATTATATACATGGGATTTAAAAGTAAATTAAATAAGTAAAATGTATTGATACAAAAGAAAATGTTAGGAAATATTCTCTACTTCAGATAACGTATTTTAAAGGTTTTCATTTTCTGTATAACTAGCTTAACATTATTTTAATAGAAACAAGTAATATAAAAAAAAATTGAGTTAATTCCTAATATGAATGGATGAACAGAAAGTATTTACTAACGATTGAAAGTTTGAACAATATATATATATATATATATATATATATATATATAGGGAGATAGTGAACTAATAGTAGGAATTAAAAAAAAGAGCAAGATTTGTCTGCATTGTTGTAACAAAGCACACTCGGTTTGGTTAATTTGTCTGAAAAACCGGTTTTCGACGCCAACTTTTGTCATTGTTTTAACAGTTACATTGTTACAACAATGGAAATGGAGCTAAGTTGGGGACGAAAACCGGTTATTAGTTTAATTTAATTAATGAATTAATATTTTTAAAAAACCGTATTAATATCAAATATCATCTTCTACAAGTTTTAAAAAAATATTTGAACTTGTTTGAAGTATTTTATTAACGATTGAAAACTTGAATAAGAAATATATATATATATATATATATATATATATATATATATATGGGGGGAGGGAGAGAGAGAGAGAGCTAATAGGATTTGAAAAAATAAAAATAATGTTAACTATTTGGGTTTTAGTATTTTGTAAATAAAAATGTATTTGATTTTTATCAAGAATATATGCAACTTTCATGCTATTGTTCCATAAATATGAATTTGGGAGCCATAATTTATATTCATGATGTAATTGTATGAATATATTTTCATTGATTAGTATGGGAACATTTTTGTTAGAAAGTGAAGCGCAATATTTATCGTAGTAAGTTCCTTTCCATCTAATAGTAACCAGAGAAATATTGAAATATGGCTACATATTCTAAAGCACTGAGAGAGAAATATTTTCAAAAATTTCTTTGCAGAAAAAAATAGAAAATTAATGGATCTTTTGAGCATGAATTGTAACAAATGAACATCTCATAAAAGGAAAACTCAATGGACTAGTAACAGCAAGTAATATAAAATTACATTGTGTCTCTTGCAGCACCATTTAAGCTTCTTCGGAAAGGTCTTGGATCTGTAATGTTTCGAATGTGAAATGTTTCGTAAAACTTTTAGTGCTTCTAAATGCTTGATGTGATGACGTGCTTATATTCCGTAAAAAAAATTTTCAGTTTCTAGACGTATTTTATTGCCTTCATATATAAAAAATGTCATGAATTATGGATAAAGAAGGAAAAAAATATATAATTTTTGTGTGAGAATTCTGGTTTAATCTGAATAATTTCTAGACATCTGAAAAAATATTACTTTAAAAAGTTAATGAACTGATGAAAATAAATATTTCAAACGAATTGTAAGACATATGGAGATGACAACAAATATTGTTAGATTTGTTTCTATGAATAAACCATGTATTTTTTATCAGATATAAATTCATTATTCTGAAACCTGAAATACAGGAAAACATTAAATGTTTAGTAATCTATATTTTAGAAAATTTAATGTTATAATTACACAAAACACATGCAATAATTAATTAAACTCCTATTTTTTTAAAAATAAATGCTAAAATGCACCCAATTTTTTGGAAAAAAAATTGCAAAAAAGTTTTAAATGAAAACAACATTTTAGAATTATTTTTTTCGCCAAAAAAAAAAAAAATCAATTCAATTTTTTTAAAATTTTAATTTTGGATTTTGACACAAATTGCTGATTATTGCAAACGTTCGCGTTCGTCGAATTTTATTATCTTTCTTTTCGAATTGCTGTTTAGGAAAAATATACATTTTTATCAGCAAAATATTTAATTATGCTTTTTCAACAAAAATAATAACAGCAGTATTATTAATTTTCAAAAAAATAATGCTCATGGCTTTCTGTGATATAATTGGAAGAAAGGCTCAGCACATAGCCCAACACACCACTCAGTATCTTGGGGATCTTTTGTGTGTGTGTTATTGGAACAGAACTGTAAAAATGTCGTTCCATTAATTGTAGAATTTCATAAGATTTTAGTCTACTCGATTTTTTTTATATTGACATCACTATAATAGTCTTGTACAAGTCTAGCTACAAATTTCCTTCTGAAATCTAAAATTTTCTTTACCTCCATTTTCTTATGCAAACCATATGCATTCCAAAAGTTGATGTCTGATGTCTAATAAAAATTATAAGATGTAAGAAACAATGGCCTCTATCTAAATTTAAGAAATCACAATGGCATATGGCTGTCATTCTCACGAATACAGGTGATTCCCTTATATTCAAGAGTGAAAATTACAGCAGCATAAAATACGTATCCGCTTGAATTATCTCGAGTGTACTCAGTTTGGGAGAGTGTCTCAGCCTGTTTAGAGTGTTCGAATTAACTCGAGTTTAAATGATGCACGTAATAGCAACATTAATAAAAAAATTATGATTTCTTATTTCATAGAGAAATATATTAAAATAAGTAAGAGCAGTAATAATTATAATTGGTTTGATTGTGGTTATTTTGTTTTATATAATCATTTTAAAGTGTTTGAATAGATGAGATTTGTAAATTTAAAGAATTATTGAAATGTGTCTTCTGCTGATTTTTATTGCAGAGAGATAAAGGTAAATATATTTATTTCATCTCAGCATTTATTTTTACAATTTATGTGTAAGTAGCTTTAGATTAAATTAAAATTATAGTGTCCTGTCTATTTATCTTATTTTAAGAATATTTCCTAAATGTAGTCAAGATAATTTTTGTTTTAGAAGCAAACTATTTATAATCTGGATTTAACGACTTTTAAAAGATGTTATATTACATCATTTATAATATAAAATTTATGATTCAAACCAAATAAATACCATGGTAATTTAATACATCCCTCTCATCATCTAAATTTATGATGACGGATAACTGTGGAATAAAATCATTAATCCAAAACGAATAACATAATCTAAAATCAAACAAATCGAAAGTAAGCAAAACTTTTTCTCGAATATATTTTTCCCCAAACGATAATTTAACTTCAAATCTGCAGTTAAAGAAATATCTTCGAGCAACTGAAGTAACCCTAAAAGCGCCTCGTACAACAAACTAAAGTTTTCAAACTCGAAAACTAGAACTGCAGAAACGATTCTTTCGTAGGTTTTCCTGGAAATCGAATCTAAAAAGAAGCGAGTATTCGGAATATTTGACGAGACAGTTTTCTCCCGGGGAATCGGACTCGTTTTCACAAATCGTTACTTTAAGGATCGTGAACTTTCATCAGGGAAGTGAGGATTGCGCACCATCTATATAAAACTGGAGATTACTTGGACCTGGACAATGGATCCCATGAGTCGTTATGTGTCACATCCACTGTGGTCATCAAAAAAAGGTTTAGATGGAACTGCTCTCTTATTGTTTCTCGTCCCTATGAAAGTTACGTGACCCCCTGCTTTATGTCACAGAAGTTCAGATGTGACTAAAAATGAATCAAACTAAAGGAATATATATGCACTAAAAAGAACTGATTTGAGACTGTTTGAAAAGCAATTGTTCAACTCCTTGCCAACTAATGGCTGCATGAGTGAAATAAGTTTAATAAACAAGCAAAAATTTAATAAATTTATAGAACATTATATTTGAAAAAAAATTAATTCGTAAGATGAATTTCCTATTTTTATATTTAGGTATTTATAATATACATTTTTTTGCATTTTATGTAAACTAACTATATTTATGTTTATACTTGTAAAACTGGAAGCAATTTCTTTGTAACTTTCTTCAATTTACTGAATTGGCAACAGTTCATTTTTTAACTTCAAGCTAGTTGCATCGTTTTGACTTAAGCAGCAAATAAGCCTAACAAATAAAAGTGTTTCTTTGGAATTTTAAGCTATTTTCTGTAATTTAACGATACATATCCAAACATTCATAATAAATATTTCAAAATGGATAAAATTTATTTTGAAAACAAAACATTGCATTCAACTTCTTTTAATTGTGACTTATATCTTTAAAATAAAATAGTATCACGATTTTATATTAATAATCTTACTTTTTTGTTTTTTTAGAGTAAGACGACACAATCTTAAAATTATACATTAAAGCAATAAAAAGAGAATTTCTTATGTTTGAAGAAAAGAAATATTTTTTATACAGAATCCTGCATGTATTTGCAGACACGAAATGTAGTGATGCAAAATGATATTTGAATCTAATACATATATAACGCAATAAATAATAACAATACTAATAATAATTAAGAAACGAGTTCGGCCAAAGCTAAGTCGACATGAAGAGCAGTTTTTGAAATTGAGTGATTTTAGTGAAATTGAGAATATCTAACAAAAGTACTTTAATTCAATTAAAATAACATTTACATTTTTACACGCTTTAATTTATTATAACACTTAATCCAATAAAAGAGTATCATACTAAAGTGAGCTGAATTTCCTAAAAATTATATCAATTATTAGAAGACTTGAAAACCAAAAAATATTGAGCAAAAATTTTTAAACTACAATATAAAACTCAAATGCACTTGAAAAACAGCATTATTTTTTTGCTACAAAAGTATATTATACAATTTTACTGATAAAATGCTTAAGTTCTTTTCACATTTATATAACTATCAATAAATCTGAATTGGTTAGAAGTATAATGTGTTTTTTCTGAAATTTTTTTATTCGGAGGGAACTTTCGCAATTTCAAGAACAAATACAAAAAATATTTATTTTTACCGATGTAAACTATTCTGTAGCTTTAACTGAAAGTGGAATAAATTAAGTAAAATAATTATGAAAATGATTGCATAATTAATTCTAAAACCATTTTCAGTGCTTCGTAAATTTCCATTATAACTTTAAGTTTTCTATCTAATTCATACAACAATCATGTGTATTGTTATATTTATAAATATAGTACACATATTCTCCGGAAATTGAATATATAGTAATTTGAAACAAAAGTTATTACCCACAGATAAATATGTACAAGGAAACCAATTTATTGTCAATTATTTTTCAGTATTTATAGAACTTTAGTTAAAAACTATTTATTCTTATTAATTACGAATCATTTAAAGGTCGAATATTGAAATCGGGTATTGAATTCTAAATTCAATAAATACTAAATATTTTTACCTTTCTTCAGTTTCTGAAAGACATTGAATTTTCAAATATAATAGATGAATAAGGCTTACCCACTTTCGATTCCTCTATAAAAATGTCGGCAAATACAAGAATTTGACACAGATTCACCAATTAAAAAATACTAACATTATTTAATGCTTAGAATCGTACCGTATTGAAATGCATTTTTAATAGTACAGCATTTTTCAATAGAACCAAATATATTCTTAGAAACTGAAATCGTATTATTAAAATACAATTCAGAGAATAAGGAAAACCTCAATCACTTACGAATTGGATAGAAAAAGTATTCTAACTTTTTCAAAAGCATATGTTACAATACCATGAAAGGAAGCCCTCATTTCAATGCTAACGACGACAAAACGAGAATCGTGAAGTTTGCGCAAATAATCTTAATGATACGGCGAAACAGAATAGAAAAATCTTGATAACCAAGTTCTGACATCATTATCTGGATTTTTCGGGTTCAACAGTTGGTTTCATTATGTGAAAGAAATATTCGTCTAGCAGTCAAGCCTCCGCAATTTCTATTATCATTTTTTTATTATTATTTTTGCTTTAGATCCAGTATGTCTTTTCTACAAGAACTATTTCTCTTTCTATATCTCCATATAAGAATGGATAAACTGGTTTATGTGCTTTATAACTTTTAGAAAACTTTACAATGATAGTTGAAAGCTTTTTTTGTACGTTATGGTTTTATAATGGTGGTTATATTTTTAATCATGCTAAATTTGGAGAAAACGAAGCTTTTAATGTGAATAGTTTTACTGGTTAAAGAGTCTGAGCAAAATATTCTTTAAAACCCTCAAGTAGAGTTTCTTGTATACAAAATGTTAAATAAACCAAAAAGTAAGACAAAACATCCTGCTTTTCCAGTACAAAAAATGCATTTACAACTATTTTGATTAGAATTTATGAATTGCTAAAGCTTAAGTGGGATACAGTACGATTCAAACGACAAAAACTGGTTAAAAAATCAAATCTAATTTTTTAAGCCTAAATTACTTTATATATACATTTCTATAACCTCACAAAATTTAAAAGCTCTAAACTTAAAAAACGCAGAATTATGGTAGCGTTTACGTTCATTTTTATTCACATCCTTATGACAATTCAAAACTTTAGACTTACTTACCTCAGAAAGATAAAATAATTAGTTTGTCTTCATTTAAAACGCTAAGGCTTTTTTTCCCTATTGTACATAATATGATTTGATTTTTTTTTACCAATTGTTAATAGGACCTGTAACAAAAGTTGGTATGCATTTTTGAATCAAAAAGCAAATACTTATTTTTTTTAAAAAAATAATGTAACTTAGAATTTATATATTTTTTAAGGAATTTTTAATAAGCATTTATAAAAATAATTATTTTACGAATACGAATCATGTTACCTCGAAACTCATACCAACTTTTGTTATACATAGTTTGACGTACTATGTATAACATAGTACGCATAAAAATCAATTTTCATGCGTGCCCATGAATTTTTGTAGGAAGAGTAACATTTTAAAATCACTTCATGAATTTCAAGTTTCTCCTTAAGAAATTAAATGGGTATTTTTTTATGAAATTTTGAGCACAAAATCTGTTTTACGTAGTATACACACATAGAAGGCAACCAAAAAAATTTGTATTTGAAAATCTTTAAATTAAAAAATTTTGCTCAAAAATTGGATTATATCCCATAACAAAAAATACTTAATATCAATCAAGCAGTGAGATAGATCAACAATTAAAAAGCAGCATTATTACAAAGCAGTACAGGAGCTAGTGGCAATGGACCTCTTAATTTTGAACCCTAGTCAAGTGATGAGTATGACACCTGAGCTGACCCCTCCCCCATTCTTCAAACTTTGTCAGATTCTAGTCCTTCTACAGGGCGTGTATATTATTCTTATGTAATCTTCCATTGTTCTAGTTCAGAGGTAGACATCTAGCGTCTTACAAAGGGTTTTATGTGGCTTGAAAAGACAGTCAGAAAATCAGCTTAAACCGTCATTACTTCCCTATACGCGATTAAAGATTATTTTGCACTATTAGGAAAATAAAGTACATGGAAGTGTTTTTATTAAGTTATCATCCGCAAAGCTTGGAGGCGGGGAGCGGGTTACAAGATCTCAGGATTTAAGGTATCCGACTACTTGCGACAACTTTTTTTTAAAAAAATGGAAATAAGGGATATTTTTGTTGTTGTTTTTAGATTTTTTCTAGAACATTTTAAGAAAAATATGCTAAAATTAAGAATAGAAAAATAAATTATTACTACTAAAATGGGAAAAAATAGGTAAAAATTGACAAAAAATAACATAAACGCGGCCCATTCTGTACCAAAAGTTCATGAACAGATTTTCAATTTTTTGATGTGTTGGCATGTAATTCATTTTTGAAGTGACCTTTAGGATAAGAGATATTTTAATTTTTGCAAGAACTTGAGCACTTTATCTTTGTTATTACATGAAATTGCTTAAAAAAAACAAGGGTTATATTCACATAAGGGGTTGTAAATTTTGTAATAAAACAGTGATTGCTAAATCTGAAGGTAAAACGTTTCTACTATTATGCAGAACCTACACAACAAATTTCACACACACAGTTAATTGTTTTCAAAACTTTTTAGCAATTGCTGACCCCGGTTGATTATTTTTAAAAAAAACACATTTAGAGTAAAACGCTTTTTAAATTATGACATATATACACTCATGTCCATAAATTAAGGATAAATCAGAATCACACAGAAATTGAACTCTAAAATAAAAATTTCACCTGTAGAATTATCAGACACATCTTGAAGAAGAATATGCAAATTACAGGAAACCACCAGATGGCGTGGATACTACGTCACAATGACGAGAGTGTAAGAGAGGGTATATAAGGAATAGTGGCAAAGAAGTAAAATTGTTCACAAGCGCTTTAAAAGCCTTTAAGTGCTATAACCGCATAGTCATGGCACAAAGGAAGCATTCGGATGTTTTTTTGCGTGGTAGAATTATCGGAGAACTGAAATGTGAACGTACCCAGCTGGAAGCATTCGAGGAACTTGGAATCGCCCAGAGTGTCATCTCCAGGCTTTGGCATCGATTCCAAGATGATGGTAGTGTGAGTAGACGTTACAGCACAGGTCGCCCTCGAGTTGCAACGCCGAATGAGGACCGGTATTTGGCAATTACTGCCAAAAGAAACAGACGGAGCACAGCATCAGACCTATCTGGTCAGCTCTCTTCAGCTACCGGTACTACAGTTTCAAGGCAGACCGTGTACAGACGCTTAGGGCACATTGGTCTATATGCTCATAGGCCTGTCAGATGTATTCCCCTTACCGCAACTCACTGTCGCCTGCGATTAACCTGGAGTAGAGATCATACATTGTGGACACCGCAACAGTGGTCTTGTGTGATGTTTTCTGACGAGTCCAGATTTAGTTTGCAGTCTCATTCTCCCCGGACTTTCATATGGAGAGCGCCAGGTACCCGTTACCACCAAGAGAACACCATTAAACGACACCGTTACGGTGGTGCAGGATGGCTCGTTTGGGGAGGAATTATTTTTGGTTCCAGAACTGACCTACATGTTCTGAGTGTAACGATGACCGGCCACATATATCGGGATGTCATTCTGGAACAACATGTACAATTGTTTCGGGACGCCATGGATGCAGAATTTCTGTTTATGGATGACAACGCCCGTCTTCATCGTGCAAACATTGTAGACGAATGCCTCCAATCGGAGGATATCACCCGTATGGATTGGCCAGCATACTCACCGGACTTGAATCCGATAGAGCATGTGTGGGATATGCTTGCCCGATGAATTGCAGCCCGACAACCCCCTTCCACTTGTCTACTTGAACTTCGGAGGGCATTGCTTGATGAGTGGTGTAATATTCCCCAAGATCAGATTGATAATTTGATATTCAGCATGCGTAGGCATTGTAAGGCTTGTATTGCATCGTCTGGGAGACATACTCCGTATTAACCATCATACTAACCATGTTATACTGTTTTTGTAAATAGGTTTTTTTTTTGTAAATTTTCCCCAGTGAGTAAAAATCGCAATTTTTATTAATTATGTCAAACATATAGCATCTTTTTAGCTCTTTACCTTTTGTTTAATAAATAGACTTTACAAAAGAGTCAAATTTGTTTTGCTTCTGTCTCTTTCTTTGCCTGAACTTCATTATCCTTAATTTATGGACTTGAGTGTATATACCTTAGTCTAGCCTTAATGTGCCCCAATAGCTAATTCCTGAAACGTTCGGCTTAGATGTGCAATTCCAATTTGAAAAATGTTTTAAAACAGGTAAAGAATGTTTTTACGTGCTTTTTGAACCAAAAAACCCAATGAGAAAAAAATTTCAAAAATTAATTTTTTATATGGTCCCCAGGTCTTTTCACTTATATTTAGGAAAATATGCAGTACACAAAAACAAAATAAACACAAAAAGTTTTATTGTATTACAATAAAAAATGGCCGAGTTATGGAACTTTGAAAATCATATATTTTATCCATTTTCTGGGATATTTTCAAGAAGCTAGTAAGGGGCCGTCGCCAAAGTGAAATAAGTTGGAACTCTGCCAGGAAAATTTATCTCTTATACGTCACTTTTATGTAAATCGTTTTTTAAATTTTAAAGAATATGTTAATAATACAATAATTGAGTACTTAAGAAATAAAATTTATTCTGTGTACGTGTAAAACAGAAAAAATAAAATATTTTGGACGAATCAAAAGTAGTTCCGAAAAAAAAAATTATATGCTGCGGCTTTAGTCTGACTTGCTGCATTTTTGCTGATCAGGACAAATGTTAAAAATCTGTTGTGTAGTCGCTTGCAATTGCATACAGTCGTATTCTAATATTACAAATTCTATTACGGGAGAACGAGAAGTATTCAAATGAAGAATACTGCGTAATGGTACTTTTTATGGGCAGTGTAATCGAAAAAAGAGAGAGGCGGCAAGACTTTAAGCCATTAAATTTCCCACTCAAAGACAACCATCTTATTGTACAATTGCCCGTGATGTTCAACGCTTGTATAAAACTGGGAGTTGTCATAGACGTATTATCTTGTCTCGTGACACACCTTGTGCCTTCACCATTATTTAAGTTAATTTGGTCATTTTGATGTAATAAAGCTCCTGGTTCATGATTGGCACATCCTTTTACATTATGCTATGATTTGAGCGGCAAATTCTGTATTATTTTGCTGCTATTTGTTAAAACAAGCTGTTTTAATCTTATTGGTATGAGTTGTATTTCTTTAATTTAATTTTTATTGTTTGCCATACAGCAATATAAATTGTCAATCTATGATGTTTTTTTTTGCTCTTTCTGTAGATAGTGAATTACTGTTCTCTGAACTCAATTTATATACGAACCCCTTTTCCGAGCTACTCAAATGCTTCAAATTTAAATAGGCATAACTTGTTCAGTTTTTATCGTAATAAAATGAAACTTTTTGTGTTTGCTTTGTTTTTGTGTATTGCATCTTTTCCTAAATACAAGTGATAAAACCTGAATACCGTATAAAAGTTTAATTTTTGTAATTTTTTTCTAAATTAGTTTTTTGGTTCGAAAAGCACGTAAAAAAATTCTTTACCTTTTTTAAAACATTTTTCAAATTGGAAGTGCATATCTGAACCGAACGGTTCAGGAATTAGCTATTGGGTCACATTAAGGCTGGGCACCCAGTATATATATATATATATATATATATATATATATATCTTATTTAAGGTATTGGCATTTGCTTATACTAAAACACTTGTAGTTTTTGTTCTGGTGAACGGATAATAATAAACTTGGTATTTTTATAAAGGTAATAAGATGACCTATAAAATATAATTATAAAAAAAATTTCAATTTTTGGAAAAATTCACAATTTTAGGGTAGTCGGATACCTTAAAAAGATGAGTCCGAATTAAAATTGCTATTTTATACCATTGCTGGTGATACTGATATGGCACGTGAGCAGTTATAGCTTGAACTTATTGATTTGAAGTCAGATCCTATTGTGAAAAAATGTTTAATTCTATGATATTGAGCATAAAAATCTTTAATGAAAATGTCTACGTATGAAGAAATGAGCAGGGAAATTGGTCTTTATATTTTAGTCGACATCTATCTGTGCTAGCAAAGTTTTTCTTACATGAAGATCAACAAATTAAATATAAACGCAAGTTGGCTGACATTAATTTGCAGGCTGTGATAAGAATTTCTACTAGCAGTTTCACAAAAAAATTGTAGAAAAATGTGTTAGCGTTGTGACCGCGTTCTATTTGAAGCCGCTACTTCACCGTGCCTCCTACCTAAGGGTGTGAGGAGAAACAAAGCATCACCAGAAATTTCTATAATAATTATTATTTTATTGCTATTCAAGCACACTAATTAACCACAAGTGAAACTACAAGAGGAGACCCTAGGAGTGATATAAAGAGAGCAATCTACACTAAGGAAACAAGCGCTAGTAATTGCTTCAAAATTTCCCCAAGATGATGATTTAGAAGGTCGCGTATAGTTCCGTCACAGCGTTCTATTATCTCATTAAACCGTTTATGTGGGAAGTCTAGTAGTTAGAGCATTAGACTCCAGACCGGAGGGCCTGGGTTCGATGCCCGATGCCACCAAATACCTTTGGAGTACACACGAAGTACGTGCTCGCTAAATCAGTGGGTCCGAATGTCTTGCAGCAGAAACCACGAGTGCAGGGGTCTGGAGAATGTTTCCCTCCTCTCCAGTTCCATGCCTAAATTATGGAGGTGGAGATAGGTGGTGTCGCCATCTATCGTTAAGAAGTCCAACCTGTCTCACAGGATCTGGCAACTTTCATTCCTTCCCTTCGGGAATGACACGATAACAACAACAACAACCGTTTCTACAATTAAATGTGCTTGCAGCTATAGTCAATATGAAATTAGCACACTAAATAAATTGGATGAAACTGTCACTATTTTATTTATTTTTATATTTGTGTTATTTTTATAATGAATGTAATCCTTTTGAAAGGAAGTGGCCGTTCAATATCCTCCGCTCCCACAATGTGGTCCGCGATCCAAAACAAGTTGTCCGCCCTTATCCTAAATCCGGAGTAGGCATTAAGTAGATCGCGATCGACTAGTGGACCACTAAGACAATTTGGATTGAATGCCTGTAGATTAGCCGTTCGTAATTCTATACTAAAACATTCAAGATTGGCTGACAGTACGCAGACTAAGTCTTCTACTAATTATAATTACGAGAACTAACTTAAGATGAAAATGTTTCATTTTTTAATGTAGTTTGAATTGTGGGCTAATAAATGGGTCATTAAATATTATTATATTTGTGGCTATAATTATAATGTTTGTATTTTGCATTTTGCTTTAAAAGCGTTTTCAAAAAAGTGAGTTTTTTATTTTATTTACGTAGGTAAATAAGGATTCCGTATTTATAATTAAGTTATAATAAATATTGTTGACTTTTTCCTTACCTCACCACACCTATGACCCTGGGCAGTGGGCGCAATCGTGAATTTTTCAAAGGGGGCGCGGAAGTCTAGGGTTAAATTTCTACCACTCTCATATCCTACCCCAATACGCTACCAAACATATATATTTATATATAAATATACATATATATATACATATATATTAATATATATATATATATACATATATATATATATGTATATATATATTTATACATATATATACACACACACATATATATATATACATACATACATATATATTCATTTTGTAGATTGTCGGGAACAAATAACTGTAAGAAATACATTATTAAATAAATAATTAGCATTAATTAATTAAAAAAAAATTTTTAATAATAAATACTTAATTAAATTTTACGTAATATATACATGGAATTGTAATCGATCGAAAAAAATCATAGGGTATGTTGGAGGGTCCACTTTTGGACCTTTGTGTGGGTCACTGATACTGGGTGGATCGCAACACCTTGAAGAAACTTGAAGTAGCCCGTACACTGGAAAAGTCTGCCCACCCCTGTCTTCGATCTATCTTAATCGATATTGATTTTATTTTGTTTAAGTTATTTATCTTTTAATTCTTATTAATTTTGAACCAATTTTTGAAATCTTAAGGTTAAATTCTTTGATATACAGTTCAACTCGCCAGAACTGCTATCTACTTAAATATTGGTTGAACTTCTCTACCCAACTTAAAAGCCAAATAACTGACTGTTCTGGAAAAAGTATCACCAAAGCTCCTCTTGGCAAAAATACATCCTAACTTCTCCATCACATGTTTTTTTTTTTAAAGTAAAAACTTCTTTAGCGGCGTTGAGCACTTTGTAGTAGGTGAAAATCTTATGGGTTCGCGTCACCGACATGCTCTGACTGGCGCACGCGCAGTGTGCTGTTCGCCTTAGAAATTTTTTGGATGGTAAATCTCGTGCGTTCGCGTCACCGACATACTTATAGCAGTATAATTGTAGCTATACAGCTGACGTATTGTGCTGTGTATATCTTATAAGTGAAATTGAATGGATTTAGTGAAAAATTCAATGTGTATATACTGTGCATTGCTTGTTGCGATTCCGAAATTGGGCAATACATATTAATGGTTGCTGTTTACATTTCGCCTGGAAAATCTATGAGACAGATAAAACAATTTTTATTCGAAAATTTGATGGTTTATACAAAAGAAGGTTCTGATATGCTCTAAAAACGATTTGGCGAAAAATACGATAATGTACCGATGATTTTAAGTGGAGACTTCAATATTAACTTTGCAGTTGATAAAAATCTACCACTAATTGAATTCTTAATGAAACACTTATTTCAAATATGTCTAATGATCGAAAACTCGGTACTACTAAACATAAAACGACGATCGATGGGGTTTTTACGCGATACTTAGATAAATTTGAATCAAACATTTTCCTTTCTTACTTTGGTTACCATAAGCATATTGCATCTTTTTTAGAACAAAATTAAATAATTGAAAGTACGAAAAGTCTAAGTATTGTTGACATTAATGATGGCAATGACTCAAACAATTAAAATAATGTTAAAAATCAAGTACAGTGAAATTTAAGTAAATACAAATAATATCCATATAAAATATGATTGTATATTAATTGTTATATTTCAATTGGATTGTATTTATATTTTGTCATGATCTTGCACAGCCCGTAATATAGTTGAATAATAAAAAAACCATATAAAAAAACATGCATTTAGTTGTTGCTGGAGTGTTAATGAATGTGAAAACCAGATTGTTGTTGATAATTTTAATTCAAACATTATGAAATTTCAAATTTTAATACTAAAAGCTCTAAGTTTTCACTTCTATCGACAGTTTCTATAACTGCCAATTTTTTTCACCTACACACACTTACTACTCCATTGTAACCGGGTTGGCCAGAATTCAGTCAATCGTTCCCCGATTTTCTGGGTTCATATTTTTCACATTCAACTTTAGCTTTTAAAAACACGTTCCTTTTTATTAATTTCAGGGTAATTCGTTTTTTTATTTATTAACTACACTTTTAAAGTTATTATATTTAAGTTTTTTAATTTAATTGGGCTATTCAGAAGTATTTCACTGTCACTCTAATACTCAATTATAAGGGATTGGGGTTTGAAAGAATCAAGTATTCTTCATCCATACGCGCGCGCGCGTATAAAACCAATAAATACGCGTTTTTCAAACTGTTTGGTGCACCCCCTGGGGAAGCGTGATAACCCTACAAGGGGAGCGAGGATATATTAAAAAGTAGAAAACAAAAGATTATTTTAAAAAAATATTAATTTACTGAAAATAAACAAACAAAATACTTTATGGCACTATGAAAAATAAAATAAGCATTTGCACTGATATGTTGCACTTTTAAATAATTTTATGGATAACTGTGCATATAAAATATCAAACTTCGGAAAGTCGTATATATACGTCCGAGGCAATTAACGCTTTGGCTGAGAAGTTTATATACGCCTGTGGCACTTAAGATGTTCAAGGCGTATTGCAGCTTTAGCGTCAAAGTATATTATTATTAAATTCAATATATTGCTATTGTTTGGAGGGGGCGCGATAATAATTATGATTGAATATTGGGTTGCAAATATTAAAAGTTTCCTAAGCACTGCAATGAATGACACTTCTTTTGTGATACTGATATATGAACCTATGGCAGAGGTAAAGATGACTTATAGTTTGCGACCTTTAGCACTAGGCTGCTACAGCAAAAATCAAGGGATGATATTTAGATACACACACATACACCATACATATACATAAGAGAGCAAACACATACATAGCACAATACGCATACATAACATCATACACATACGTAAAAAAGCATGGTACAATAATACTTCTCATCCGGGATTTTCCTTGTGATAAAGGTGGGGAATTTTTCATTGAAGGCAAGAATTAATATATAGATTCTTAAGGCGATATGGTACCATCTTCACGATTTTTTTAATTTTTAATATTTGATATTTGGTTTTAATTGTATTTCAAAAAGTTTAATATTAAATAATAATTCCATACAAAAAAATGTTAATTTGTTGCAAAATGTTTGTAAAATTAAAATTTTTTTAGCTTTTTTAACCATATTTTAAATCCCCAAGGCTTTTTTAAATATGTCTCTTTTTATTCAAATTTTTTTCCAAGTACCTTATACTATACTCCATAAAACTGTGCATGGGTTTTTTCTGCTGCTGCTCTTTAATTTTTATTAATTTTTTTGTAGTTAAACTCCCAAAAATTCTCAAAAAAACATTAATTTTGATTTTGAAATTTTTTAGAAAAAGTACTCAACATATTAGAGCTAACTCCATGCACAGTTTTACAAAACATACATTTCATAACAAGTATAAAAAATTTTAAACCCATACTTCAATTATCAAAAAAGCCTTAGGGTTTTAAATAACAGTATGTGTACAAAAATTCAACATGGAGAAATATGAGTTTGAAGTTTTCATTCCACGAATAGCATGATATAATATTCATCGAATAGTCTGAAACTTTTATGAACAGTTAATTATCTTATTTAAAACTACTTACCATAAAATTTGCACAAATGTAGAACAATTAAACAGTATACTGCCATAATGAATACATAGAAAAAAACGAATGAAAGATCAATATTTCATATAAAACTTTATCTTAATAATTATAATAAAAAATAAATACACACACTTCAGAGCTAATTCCATGCTCAGAGCTAATGCGCAACATGTACAAAAGATGTTTATGCCTTTATTTTTTATTTCCATGATTTTAAAAGCCTTCGCATGTTAAATATTGTACACGAATAAAAGCAAAATCAAATAACAATTTATAGGTAAAATACATCAAAATCCAAGAACTGTATATGTGCATTTGTTTAAATAAATACCTTAAAATATTTATCTAATAAAAGTGTTGAATCTCGCACACATGGGCTATATATATATCACCAAAAACTAATATATAAGAATTCGAGAGTTTTTCTATTCTTGCGAATTAGATTTTTAATTATATCTGAGTTATCAAAATGAGATTTAGTATTTGTGCTTTGGGAGATTCCGTTTTCACGTTTTAATTTCATTCATAATAATATCATAAGAAGCACGCACACCTTTAAAAATTTAACCAAATCCATTTGATCTTCAGTAAATAATTCACAAACTCAAATTTTTGCATGAATTGCACAATTCTTTCTAAAAATGATTTATTTCTGCATATATAATGTCAATCTCATTGATACACATTAGAAAAATAATTGATTCATTTTTTATCAGGCTCTTTTCTAGCAGATAATCTGAAATGTAGGCGTTGTAATTGCTGTTTAGCATCACTCCATTACTTAATGAAAAATGCAGGTAAAGCTTTGAAATTTTGCAGGCATATTTATAATGGTTCGGGGTATCAAATAACCTAATAAAATGTTTTTCGACAGTTTAATGATTTTTAGGGTACCATATCGCCTTAAAAATATTCGATAAAGAACAGGTTTTGGCAAGAGAAAATGCAATTTGTTGCTTGAGAAGAAAGGGAAATGTGGGATTATAATAAAAAAAGTCTATACTATTTGTGTCCCCATTGCAGTGTAAGACTTTGTAATACGCCATACTTTAAATTATGAATGCATATATATATATACACACTGCTGGCCACCGTAAATGCAACACCAAGAAAGACAAGAGACAGCACAAAAAAATTTATTTTGTAGATAACATGTTGACCAAGTATCAATAGATTAAATTTATAGACTTCTGTGAAGTGTGGTTCCTGCCAGAATCAGTAGCCAGAGTAGCCGCCATTGTTGGAGATCACCGCTGCCACACGCCTCGGCATTGATTCAAAGAGACTTTGGATGTGTTCTTGGGGTACAGCAGACCAAGCAGCTTCCACACGTTGCCAAAGTTGATCTGGTGAGGCAGCTGGGGGTGTAATCTGGGTCAATCGTTGAGCAACCATGGACCACATGTTTTCTATCGGTGAAAGATCAGGAGAGCGAGCCGGTCAGGGAAGCAATTCAATCTGGTGGTTGACGAAGGAACTTTGGACAATGCGTGCCACGTGTGGTCGCGCATTATCTTGTTTAAATATGGCTGTGGCCAAGCCCTGAAGGTAAGAGGGACAACTGGCTCCAACACCTCGGAGATGTAGCACTGGCTGTTTAAAGTACCGGTGATGCGTACTAGAGAAGTCCGAGAGTGATATCCAATACCAGCCCATACTATATTACCCGGTACAAGACCAGTGCAGCGGTGCATAACGCAGCTGTTCAACTTCCCTCTCTACGGTGTCTCCAGACTCGTGGTGTTAAAGACAGATGCGTGACTCATCAGTAAAGACAACATCATTCTATTCTGCCGCCCACATCCTTCTTTCATCGCACCATTGACGGCGGAAACGTCTGTGGTTCTGCGTCAAGGGTAAACCAAGCAATGTAAATCTTGCTGACAGACCACTGTGCTGTAAACGGCGTTGAATGGTCAGCACAGACACGGAATGATGCGTTACAGACTCAATGTGCTGTGCTATGGTTCGTTATGTGACTGAGCGATCCGTCACTGCCATGAGCACACTTTGCCTGTCCTCACGTGAAGTAGTGCATTGAGGTGGATGCGATTGACCACGTCGGTCTGTCGTACCCTCCTACATCCAACGGTCACATATCCGCATTACAGTTGTTTGGTTTCGTCCAACACGACTACTGATTTCCCTGAAAGATAATACGCAATCTCTGTAGGCTTCTATCCTTCCTCTGTCGTACTCAGATACTTGATCAAAAGCTGATCGCTGTATTCTACGAGACATAACTGATCGTTTTTTGAAAAAACCGCAAGAAAAACACAATTGCCGAACTTGAAATCGTCGAAATCTACAAGCCTTAAATAGCGCTTTGAGGTGGCGCCACCGGCGTGCGTGATGTGTGTCTGCGCTGAAATTCTAATCATTTGCATATCTCACCTCCTCTAATGCATGTTGTAAATCTCATGTTATTTGCGAGCTTCCTTCAGGGTGTTGCATTTACGGTGACCAGCAGTGTATATAGAGATTCACAAAATTCCCAACCATTTGAAAAAGAGATACGAACACATACACACATAATTATGTTGTATGTGTGAGAGAAATTCTTTATAGCATGTAGAGTCTACTTATAAAAAGCAAACGCTTTGGGTTTTTTAAGTTACACAATTATAAAATAAAAATTAGTGGGAAAACTTTAAAATTGTGCATTAAAATAAAACTCTTCGATTCCCGCATTCTGTTTAGTATTATTCTTAGTTATGTGTAATAAAAATATCCTTTTCATGAATATTTTGTGTATAATTTACCGCTGAAGGGGTCAATTGTTAATAATACTTATAATAAGCTCTTCTAATATATCTGATCTATTTAAGTTTATGTAATATATTTAGTAATGAATAAAAAATATTGAAACAATTTTACAAAAGATAATATAAGGTAATGCATTATATCAAGTAAAACGGGGAGAAAAAATAAACTAGTCATATATAATGTACAAACTCTTTATGATTTTTTTCTTAACATTCATTTCCTTTTTGACTCTATTATGTCAAACATCGATAGACCACGGAATTCTTTTAATACGTGTCATCACGGGCTTTCCTGAAATGAAGATAAATAGTAGTATTTTAGAATCACACGGATCTTTAGAGCTCAAATAGGCTTAACTTGTTATTTTTAGGAGAGGCAATTTTGAGAAGGAGATTGGAGCTATTGAGATTTCGACATTTCACAGCAGTCACTCCTACAAAAATAACATTCAAGTAGAGAATCTACGTTCATTATTAACAGCAATCGATCCGTTTGCAATCCGTTTCCATTTGTTCACGAAATCCTTTCAAAATAATTAGGTTTAGGCTTAAGATGTAATTATAAAAGGATATTTTAAAGTTTTTTAAGCTGTATAAAGAGACTTTAGGAAAAGATAGATGAGAAAGAGAGAAAGATATAGAAAAGTCATATATATATATATATATATAATATATATATATACATATATATATATATACATATATATATACATATATATATATACATATATATATAATATATATATAATATATATATATATATATATATATATATATATATATATATATATAGTAAAAATTTTTCTCTATAAGAGAGAGATGAATAAACATTAAACAAAACTAAAAAAATTTTAATTGCAAGTTAACCAGACAATAAATTTTATAGAAATTATAGTTATATATATATATGTGTGTGTATGTATGTATTGTGACGGATCTATACGCGAGCTTAATACTAATGCTCTTTGGGAAACTTTGGGGCCAGCATTCGCATTAATTCCCAACCTCTCAAGAAGAAACCTTGATATTTAAATTAGTTTGACTATATAAAGTGTAGGTTTTGTAGATGTAATATAGATGGGGCAGGAGAGCTGTTGCGGTGATTAGTAGGTGAGAATATTTCGTTGAGTATTTCATTATCACAGTTTCAGTAAAGGAAGGAATTGCTAAGATAATAAATTATGGATTAAGGATCTAAGATAGATTGAATTAGATTTAGTTAGGCAGATCACTGGCGCTTGGTCACTTAGACTTGTTTACTTAGAGTTGTTCACGCAGAATAGATTGCTTTCTTTATATATCACTCCTAGTGTCTCCTTTTGTTGTTTCACTTGTGGTTGATTAAGTGTGTTTGAATAGTAATAAAATAATAGTTATTATGGAAGTTTCTGGTGATGCCTTGTTTCCCCCGTACCCTTAGATAGGCAAGACGGTGAAGGAGTGGTGCCAAATAGGCCGCGCTCACACTACTCATATTTCAAACCTCCTTTATTTATATCACGTAATTCATAAATCATAAAACCCTATTTCAAAACTTAATGCAATATATATATGCCCGTGAATAATTTACATTTTATTTATAGTTGATTAAATGGTCTTAGCGGAAAAATTAAAAAAGCTTGTTCGTGATCACTTCGTCTATTCGAGTATGCTTCTCGTACAGTATCAAAGTACAACAAAGGGAATTATTCAAATGTCGAGTTTTTGTATACAGAGAAGAACAGGGGAAAACACATTATAAAAATTACAGTCACGTGTTTAGGCGAAGGGAATAACTAGTTATTTAAATAAATGACATAACTTTTTAGGGAATATTAAATCCCTATTACTAAGGCACAAGAAAATCATTAATGATTCTATATTTCTTGGAATAATCAATACATATATCAGAACTCAAGGTCTAAAGAATCAGTAATATACCAACATGTTTGTAGTGCTTTAGGAAGAGACACATTTATACATGCATATAAACATACCTATATACAATGTGGGTAGGTCTAGGGCCGTTGGTAGCCTTGTGGTTAGAGCATCGGACGCCAGACCGAAAGGCCTGTGTTCGATGCCCGATGACACCAAATACTCTCCGAGTATACATGGAGTACGTGCTCGTTAAATCAGTGGGTACGAATGGTGTCGTCATATATTGTGAGCAAAATCGTACTGTTGACATGCCACTCCGATCCTGATGACACAATTCTTAGCAATTTCACCTGAGAATAGAGGAACATTTTATTCATACTTTTGTAGTATGGGCACGTGTTAGATAAAAAAAAGAACGGACAGCCGTTAAAACAAGCGAGTCTTATGTATAGTCCTTTTTGAATGAGAGATCATATAGTGACACTTCTGCACAGGGTCACACCTAAAATCAACTGTTAAAATACGTTTTTATCCACAAGATATTTCAGCGCATCATACTATTTTTGTCTCTTCTATGATTTAGATATTTTTATTTGAAACAGTGAATTTAATTTACGATAATAAGTATAAATCTATATTTATAGTAAATGCATCATTAATAGTCTAATATAGTCTAATAAGTCTCGGTTAAAAAAAACTACATATGGATGCTTGCTTATTTTATTTCCTGAAAAATGAATTATTAGAAACATTCAGAAAAACATCACAATAATTCATTTTCATGAACAAAACAAACCGAAAAGAAAGTCAGTAACATCTTTAAGAAAAGAAAATTTCCATGTCTGAGTGAATAACTTAATACTTTATATTTTCGACGCACATCAAATATCAGAATTAGAAGTAAGAAACATTTTCCGACCTAGAAATTTGCGTGGGCGATAACTATTGGATTTCTTTTCCACTAAACATGATTCTGCTTCATACAAAAAAGTACTTTGAGATCAGTTCTGTAGGTTCTAAAAACGGAAAGGAAATGATAAAAGTAAATTTGTAAATAGGAATTATGTGGTGAAAAGAAATGATCGAGTGTTTCAAATCAAAAACAGGGTAATTAAGCTCCTCATGGGGGTAATTCTTCATGGAGTAGTAAGAGTAATCTGTAGCTTGGTAATTATTAATGATGTAATATCCACAAAAGCTGTTGTATAAATATTTAAATACAAAAATTGACTGCCTATTCATAAAGATTTTATTTTAGTAGTCCTTAAGTAATTATACGAGGTTTTGATCTCTGCAAGAAATGTATGAGATTGCGTTTAACTATTTATGCTGTATTCTGTTATGTAACATAATGGACAGCTGTAATTTTTGTATGTAAAAAGCAATATTGGATTAATCATTGCTGTCTACAATTATTTGTATAGCATTGAATACTTATGTCAAGGGCAGTAAAGTAAAGTATTCAAATTAATATTGATTTGAGGTCTCTAAAAAATAAAAATGGTGTATACACATTGTTATTTGTATGTGGTAAAATGAAATTGTGTTTACATGTGACAAACAATTAATCAAGTGTGTTGGATCAGATTTATATATTGAACAAGAATTATTCAGGGAATAAAACTGCAGGGAATTATTAGTTCCCTGTATCCTTGAAATTATTTATTTGGTTGTTGAAATCGGTGATAGACGTCTATTGATAGTATTTTCAATCAATCATTATCTCCATCTATAAAATCATTGTAAAATTATTTATTAAAGTATTCGACTACCCTAAAATTGTGAATTTTGCCAAAAATTAGCAAACTTTTTATAGCTTATTTTATAGACCATCCTTTTCGATTTATAAAAATACCAAGTTTATTATTTTCCGTTTACTAGAACAAAAACTGCAAGTGTTTTAGTAAAAGCAGATACCATTACATTAAGCAAGATGTCAAACTTAAAAAGGTGTTTTACTCGAAAAGTGTTTTTTTAAAAATGTTTAAACGGGGTCAGCGATTGCTAAAAAAGTTTTGAAAATAATTAAATGAAATTTTTTGTGTATGTTCTGTATAATAGTAAAGTGTTTTAACCTTCAGATTTATCAATCACTGTTTTATTACAAAATTTACAGTCTCTTATGTGAATATAATACCTGTTTTTTTAAGCAATTTCATATAATAGCCAAGATAAAGTGTTCTAGTTTTTGTTAAAATTAAAATATCTCTCATCGACGGTCATTTCAAAAATGAATAGGATAGCAACATATTAGATTGAAAAAATTGAAAATTTGTTCATAAACCTTTGGTGCAGAATCGGCCGCGTTTATGCTATTTTTTGTTAAGTTTTAGGAATTTTCCCCCATTTTGGTAATAATAATTTCTTTTTCTTTTCCCAATTTTAGCATATTTTTCTTAAAACGTACTAAACAAATTTAAAAACAACAAAAAAATCCCCATACCTCATTTTTAAAAAAAATGCTGTCGCAGTAGTCGGATACCTTAATACAATTACTATGGAATAATTATTAATGTTGCACTCAAAAGCAGTGTATTGGCAACATACCTTGCAAATATGAGCCTTGACGAAGTGGCGAGAACGATAATTAACCTGGCAAGACACTTTCTAATCGTCTATGCCAAGTAAATGCGAGGATTTGCATAGAAATACAGAATATGCATTCTTAAAGATAAAGATTATCCAATAATGAAATGAGTGAAGTGTTAACGATTTTATAATCTTTAAGTAGTCATCAGAACACAAAATAAATTATACAAAACTTAAATTGAAATAAAATATTGAAATAAAATATTGAAATAAAAAAAAAACTTTTTTATTTATATCAAATTAAATTTTAACATTAATTTTTTAACTATTATTTAAAAAAATAACATAAATAGATTTATGATGTGTAAATTGAAAAATCTAGACAGATGTAAGCTTTGTATCTTAATAAAGAATTGTTAAAATCTGAGGATATACTGGTTGGAAATAAATTCACTATTAAATAAAAACTAGCTGCATGGTGCGGCTTTGAATGGGCTTTCTCTTCAAATAAAATAATCATTTTTGAAATTTCTTTGCATTATACAGTCTATTACAGTATTTAAGCAGTAGTGCATATTTTTCAGAATCAAAAAATGCTAACACTCATATGTGCATTGATAAAAAAAAAATTTGAGAAATTAGATGACCACTTTTGTGTGTGTGTTGCATAATACGTTCATCAGTTTTTACAAAACAATTTTTTAGACTAAATTTTTAATACACAGAAGTACTTAGAAAATACTGATCAATTGTTAATAATATGTATGAAAAAGTTCAAAAATCATTGAATTCATTAAAAATTGCAATTCAATGATTTTTGAACTTTTTCATACACATTATTAAAAATTGATCAGTATTTTCTAAGTACTTCTGTGTGTTAAAAATTTAGTCTAAAAATTGTTTTGTATAACTGATGAATGTATTATATGCAACACACACACAAAAGTGGTCATCTAATTTCTCAAATTTTTTTTATCAATGCACATATGAGTGTTAGCATTTTTTGATTCTGAAAAATATGCACTACTTCTTAAATACTGTAATAGACTGTACAATGCAAAGAAATTTCAAAAATGATTATTTTATTGGAAGAGAAAGCCCATTAAATTGCAATTCATTAAAAATTGCAATTCTGAAAATTATAAGTTACATAATTTAATGAATTTTATAGAAGCTTCTTTTAAGCAAAATGCATAAAAAATTCACATTTTATTTTTATTTTATGAACAAAATTTTTCACAATACTGATTACTAATGATTTTATATGTATTATCTTAAGAAATATTTTTCATATAATTTTGTGGTACCAAATTCTTCATAACATTTAAATTACAAATCAAAATACTTCACAATTCATTAAAAATATCTTACTCTTTTTTTCTCTTTAAAATTCTTACCTTTTCTCAGGAACATAAAATAAAACTATGTTTGAAAAACAAAACTTTCAAATTTTAATTTTTTTCAGTCATTTTCCTAAGTTTTTTTTTAACTAAATATCACTTCAGGCGGTCAAAACATTCCATTTCCTGTTTTGTACAAATAAAAATCTGATTTGTATTTTTTCTTAAAACATCCTTCAAGCTGTTTTTTTTTTTCTTTTTTCCACTTCGTGTCCAAAAACAAATTTTGAATGAGACAAGTCGAGAAAGAAAATTGTTTTCCTTTCTAACATTCTGTTATTTTATCGGTATGAAAAAGGGAAGACAATTTCTGTAAATACCGCATTTAATTCAGAAGGAGCAAACATTTTTTCCCCAACGTCGGAAGATAGGAGCGATATTTTGTTTTAGGAACAAAGATAAACAAGAGTACGTTCTTTCTTCTCTCTTTTTTTTTAAATACATTAATTTTTAATTACTTTTAGATTTGTAACACGATTCAAACACATATGCTCTAGCGTATTTGTTCTTTTTTTCAGAGCTAATACAAGTATTTCCGAACTTTTTTTGCTATTATTTTCTACATTTCTTGGCTAAACAAAATTACTTTCAAGATTTTTCATTTGGATTTGAATAGAATCAAAGATTATTCATGAATTCATTTCAACACTAGAGTTTGGAAAATTTGTTTAAAATTATTTTTTTCCATTAATAATGCTTCATTACACCAAATAAATAAGTTTATTTAAAATCTAAATTTGATTGATACAGCAAAGCAAAAAATATTCAGAAAAAAATAATTAATGAAAAATTGAATTGAAATAAAAATTATAATTAATCTTTGATGCATATGATTTTTCCTTTTATTTCTATAAGGTAGAAAAAACATTTTTTACATTTTATTATTCGTTTTAGATGTCAAACTTGCATAGCATTAAATCAGAGTGTTTCAAATAAATATTGAATACGATTTTCGTTCTAAAATAAAGGCTGCATTGCGATGAAAGTTACTTGGAATAATTTTAAATAATTCATTAAATTATAAATTTAACTATTAGTTTTAATTTGAGGTTATCTGCTTAGTACTATTAAAAATCTATAGATAATTACTTAATTAGGAAATACTGATAAGAAAATGAAACTTTCGAAACGTTTAATTTGTTCACGATAATAAATAGTAAATTTATTTAAATTGAATAATTAAATCATTGAGTTTTTATTACTTTTGTAAAATTTTTGTGATCTTTTATTAAGAGTATAATGTGTGCGTGTTTTTCTTTTTCTTAAGGGGGGGTACTTTTTCTTTTGTTCTCAGAAAAATTGATTTATTTTACAATTGCACGAGAGCAGGATTGTCAAACCGTGGCTACTGAACCGCATGTGGCTGTTTGAACAGACGGCCCCCACTCCTTAAAATTCTCCCCCTAAGCATTATTAAAAACACTTAGGTTTACTAAAAATATTGTTTCCTTTCTCTTTCTCCTTTATAATATAATTAAAAAATGTTATTTTATTAACATAACAAGTAAGTATTTGATTGGGTTAACACAGTTACTTCTGTGTTAAGGTATCAGACTATTTGCGACAACTTTTTTTTTAAAAAAAATGGTGATATATGGATTTTTTCTTGTTTTTAGATTTATTTAGTAAATTTTAAGAAAATTATGCTAAAATTACAAATAGAAAAATTAATTATTTTTACTAAAATGGCAAAAAATGGGTAAAAATTGACAAAAAATAACATAAACACGGCCCATTCTGTACCGAAAGTTTAAGAACAGATTTTCAATTCTGATGTTTTGCTATATTATTTATTTTGAAATGATCTTCAGGATAATAAATACTTTAATTTTTACAAAAACTACAACACTTTATCTTAGTTAATATACGAAATTGCTTAAAAAAACAGGTATTATATTCACATAAGGGACTGTAAATTTTGTAATACAGCAGTGATTGATCAAAACACTTCTACTATTATACAGAACATACCCAAAAAATTTTATTTAATTATTTTCAAAACTTTTTAAGCAATCGCTGTCCCTTTTTGAGTACTTAAAAAAACACAATTGGAGTCAAACGCGTTTTAAAGTACGACATATTGCTTAAAGTAATGATGTTTTTGCTAAAAACTTGTAGTTTTGTTTTAGCGAACGGAAAATAATAAGGTTGGCATTTTTGTAAAGCTAATACTATGGCCTATAAAACAAAGTTATAAGAAAATTCTGTCGATTTTTGTCAACATTTGCAATTTTTGGGTAGTCGGATGCCTTAAGTTACTTTTCATTAAAAGCCTGCATTAAGAGTCAGTGAAAATATCAGGAAAATTTTTAAAGCAGTGAAAATCTAATTAATTGGCAAAAATTTCACCAATAGAAGCTTTATTTAAAGTGATTTCCAGCAAAGTTCCTTATTTGTATAAATGAATTCGAGAGCAAATGGACAGAGTACACTTAAACCCTCAATAAAAGGGATAAAATCCCATTGCGTATTTTTAAGGAAAACTTAAGATATGTATGTTATAGTATAGATTTTCGTATGCAGGAGAAATCCTAATCAATTAATTTTAATTGTTAGTGTAAACTTGAAATTTTAAAATGAATCACTTAAGCTATTTATTGCTACGATAATTTTTTCATGAAGCTTGAAAATTTAATTCTCAACATTAAGGTATTTCGTAAATAGTATTTTTTGAACTGATCCACAGAAATAAAAATGTTTTCGATAACCCTTCATTTTGGAAGGAATGAAAAACGATACTTTGTATAAAAATTAATTGAAGTATTATAAAAAAATTAATCGTAGTTCGAGTGTCTTGATAGTGACTACGACTGGAGATACCCCTCCTTCTGCTCTCTTGTATACATACATTCTTTGATAGCGTGTGGACGTCTAACACCATGTCGTCTACTGTTGGTTTCACCATCATTCATCCAATTTGCATAAGTACTAACAATTGTAGATCGCGAACAACCCACGAGTCATGCAGTTTCGGAAATACTTGTTCCGGGCCTTCGAGCCATTATAATCTGCCCTCTGTCAAAGTCGCTTAGATCCGAAGCCTTTCCCATCACACACATAAGTAAGTGAAAGAATGATTCTTCAGACTCTCCAGCAGCAATTAAATACCACTTCCACCTGATCACGTGCCTTCCACGTCATCCAGGTGAGATCATTGCAAAATGTAGCGGTGGTCATAATGTTTTGGCTCTTGAATGTATAAAGCATTAAAATACTCTTGGTCTCATGTTGGTTGAAGTGAAGACCTCCCGAATCGTTGGTGTTACTAACTTTTATAGAATCGTACATATTTTACGAAAAAAATTTTTTTAATATAGGCTTACTTCATATTTAGAAGGAAGTCATAATTAACTGAATGTCTTATTAAATATGTAGTGCCAGAAGCAATACGAAGGTTATTACAAATGGACTCCGTATCTTAAATTCCGGTTTAATTAACGAAAACATATAAACTCTGGTACTCTTTTGTTCAAAACCGTAATATAAACTAGTAAGAACATTTAATATGTTTGCAGACTTAAATTCCTTTTGAAAATACGAGAGAGGAGCATGCCATCTATCCATTATCCTACAAATAGGGATGCCACATAAAAATCATGAACAGGAATTTGAACTTATGTGTTATCTTACATTATTTTAGCATAATTAACATTTCATTAAAATGAATTATTTAAATAAAGCAAAAATGCATATATGGTTACCAGCAATTACCAGCAATGAATTTAATTTTCAAAAATTATTCCACGCAAATTGGTCTCACTAAAGCTACATTATATACATACTCATATGTATATATAGAGAAAAAGATTAGATTGGCCAGTTTAATGATAGTATTATCAATAATGCCTTGGTAGTTAATTAGAAATATCTTAATAGAAGCAATTTTATTACTTCTAAACAAAATGCAAAAATAATTCTTAAAAAATAAACAGATAAAGAGAAAAACATCATACCTGTCTTCTTTCAAATGAGACGGGCAGTGAGTTTATGTACTTTTCTCACTTAAAAAGAAATGACTTGTTTCAAAAGGAAAAGTCTATTTGAATTTTCAGTAAACCAGATATAAACAAATTAACAAGATTTCGAAGAGTTAAGCGTGTTTACAACTTGGATTGCATATAAGAATTCAGCACGCTCTTACAAAAAAACAACGTCTGATGTCCAGAAGGCGTTGATAGTTGAAGCTCCCGTAGATCTCAGGTTGCCAACATCCTCAAATCATAGAGGTCCGATATTCTAGATGAGCTCAATCATTGTATTTGAAGTCACTGAAGAGGTTTGACTACTCGTCCAATTCTAGTCTGAGCGTCAGGAGCAGAAACAAGTTCCAGGGGTTCGAATCTCCTGGCCAACATCTCTGAATACTTCGGTAACACTGGAGGTCTGCTCGGTTTGGATGGCTAGGTCCTGTATGGATAAATGCTGTCTGGAAAAAGAAGGTTCTTATTATTTTTAGCACTAATTTCTATAATAATTTGTCTAGCTAGGGTATGGAGAACGATGCCGTCTTCCGTTTTTTCTTAAGCCAAAACTAACGACCCTCAGTTTACCAGTCAAAATTTCGACAATTTGATATGATGTCACAAGTTATGTTTTACAACAGCGCGGTAATCGTACAATAAATTTCATTTCTGTGTTTTTCATATGTCTGTTTCTTTAACAATTTTCTTAATATTATATGTCTCTACAATCGCAAACACAGCCATCCAATAAGTCTCTTAATTTTGGGCCTCGATCACATGACGTGATGGACATAAGTGGGGCACTTCAATTTCTGCATTCGTATCATCCCAACGTGAATAATTTTAAATCTGCAACATATTTAATGCAAAACATTTCCTCTGCTCGACGATTGCGAACATTAGTCAAGCGCGTGACTTGATAAAAATATCGCCAACTACGATATCGATACCAAGATGAGTCAGTTGCTACGGATTTATCATTGCTTAAGGTGTCCAACTCCCTTAAAATTGTAAACTTTGACAATAATTGACAAGTTATTTACGATTTTATTTTATAGGTCATCTTATTAACTTTATAAAAGTACCAAATTTATTATTTTCCGTTCACTAGAACAAAAACTACAAGTGTTTTAAGTAAAAGCAAATGTCATTACTTTAAACGATATGTCATACTTTAAAACCCATTTTACTTGAAATATGTTTTTTTTGGAAAATGCTAAAAGCGACTGCTCAAAATTTTTTTAAAAATAATTTTCGGAAACTTTTTGTGTATGTTCTGTATAATAGTAGAGGTGCTTTAACTTTCAGATTTATCAATCACTGTTTTATTACAAAATTTGCAGTCCCTTATGTGGATATAATAACTTTTTTAAGCAGTTTCATATAATAACCAAGGCATAACCAAGATAAAGTTCTCTAATTTTTGTAAAAATTAATGTATCTTATCCGAAAGTCTTTTCAAAATTGAATAACACAGCAACACATCAAAATTGAAAATCTGTTCCTAAACTTTTGGTCCAGAATGGGCCTCGTTTATGTTATTTTTTTGTCAATTTTTACTCATTTTTTCCCATTTTAGTAATAATAATTTCTTTTTCTATTCTTAATTTTAGAACATTTTTCTTAAAATGTACTAAGCAAAACTAAAAACAACAACAACAAAAAAAGAATCCCCTTATCTTCATTTTTTTTAAAACAAATTTGTCGCAAGTAGTCAGATACCTTAACTTTTGTTTATAAAAGTGTGAGGGGCTTATAGAAACGGCAATATAGAATAAAATCTGAGACTATGGCGACAGATACAATTTTTTAAAACGCAGATTAAAAACGTTCCTCGTAGATTAAATTCTTTTTAAATGACATCTTTAAAAAAATCTTTTATTGAAAATGTTGCAATGAAAAAAATGTTCAACAAAAGCTTTAAAAATCATCAGCAATCAAACTGAAGAAAAGTTTCTGAAAATGCTTTACATAAATATTTTTATAAAATAATACTTGGTTCCAAGTTTTGGTAAATGTCGTACATGTAAATGGAGAAATCAACTTATAAAGTAACTAAAACCTTTCGTTCAGGGAATCACCATTTAGCACAAATTTCAGATGAGATCGGAACAACTAGAAATAATTTACTTAACAAAAATGCTAATGACTGAATTGAGATCTTATTGCGTAGCCTTCCAAAGCCATACGAGGGTTATTGGAGATAGATTTCGTAATTTTAAACACATCAAGGGACGAGGACGATACTTGAGATGGTACCCATCTCCTTATTTCCACACCGCCCAAACATGAGGCATTTGAGCTTCTATTGATTTAACGTAACTGGGAACTGAAGGCTCACAGATATGCTAAAAGGAAATAAAAAATTATTAATAAGTATAATTTATATAGTTATATATAAATTGAATCTATAATAATTAAAATGTTTCCTAAATGCGGCTAATATTAGAGAAAAGACACAATTTTAAAATACATTCGACTCTCGATAATTCAAACCTTCCATAATACGAACCTCTCGATAATTCGAAGTACTTGCTCAGTCCCTAGAAAAACTCTTGATATTTCGAACTAAAACAATACGTTTTGTATACTCAATATTTCGAAGTAAAATCTGTGGCTGGCCTGATTACAACACGCAAAATTCGAAGTTATCTTATAAAACTCTCGACAATTCGAACACTCACTGTCATCTGCAGTCCTGTAATAAACAGGCTGGATATTAGAAGTTTTGCGTAATGTGTTGTCTCTGCGTGTCTCCCCTGTATCGTAGTCCCTTTGATGACCATCTGTCTGCTACCCCTACTTAGTGTTTTCCGATTCCTAAGCGAAAATACACCTTTATTGTTTTCATTCCATTAAGTGGACAATAGACCAACCGCACCTGTTGACAGCCATCCAAATCTTTCGTTTAACACGTGGCCTTGCTACACATGTGTTCAGAAAGAATGGTCCACTATTGTGAAGAAGAGATGCATAGGATTGTGTATGAAAGTATTGAAAGTATACTTTTAATACAGGACTTTAGACTTCTGCAAAATATTTATGTACTTTTTAAAAATACTTTAAAATAGTTGTATACATTTGTACACAGTTATTGTTTTATTACATAGTTTCAAATTTAAATATATCAGAAAAATATGTATGCATGTATTTTGGAAATTTTTCTACCCTCTTGATAATTCAAAGTCTTTCATTGGTCCCTCCAACTTCGAATTATCGAGAGTCAACTGTATATATTTTTAAAATATGAATTCTAATTATTTTATTGAAGCCAATCAAGAAATGACTGTTAATTATCATCGCACTTGCAGTTAACAGTCTTATCCTAGAAGAAAATTTAATTATTATATATTATGTTTTCACACACACACATTGAAATGAGAAACGCAATTTGTATTGGGGGGGGGGAAGCGCGGGCAATTCTTTTATGGTCAAAAATTACTATAAATGTCTTCACTTCTCTTTTTTCAGTCACCTCCTACATTTGAACATTTGTCGTACCTACTCCCGAGATTCAGAATTTGTATGATATAATTTTCCGTCTCATGTGTGTGTGAATTAAGTCAGATATTCAATGTAAATCATTATTGAGATACTCTAAGATTCTGGCGAGTCAGCCAATATAGGGTTAGAAGAATGCTTTCCGTAGAGATTGAACTTTTTCCCGACTATGCCCGCTTTCACACTGCTGCTAACACACAAGAATTGTTCGATTTATTAGAATGGAAAATGTTGGATCAGCCGCCCTATAGTCAAGAACTGGCTCCTACGTTTAAGTTTCTTTTCTCTGAGCAGTTTTTAAAAAGTTCTGGGCTTTTCGAAGTTTTCTGGGCAGTAAACATTTTCGAACTGATCAAGTATTAAATAATGCAGCAAACTTTTGGCTTAATTTACTGGTGGCTAGAAAAGTATAACATAGAAAATCATGAATAGTTACGAAAAATGTTTAAATGTATAAGCTGATTTAGTAGAGAAGAGAAGGAAGCTTTAGGTATGTAATATAATTGTTTTTAGGGCGTTTTTCACGTAGTGGAACAAAAGCTCTATTAGGACGCAAATTCCGTCTTCGTTCCATATTTTGTCGTACCTTTTTCTCAGCCTATAAGCAACCAATTGATCTCGGGTTTTCGGCATTGGGTCGCATTTGTGCCCTAGATGAGCCGAATCATATTTAAATTTTCCTATAGTTTTCCCGAATTTTCCTACAAATTTTCCTAAATTTCGCTAGTTTATAACAAAATTTTCTCAAATTTTACCTAGTAAATTTATTGTTTGCAAAAAGTTTTTTAAAAAAAAATCTACCTGCATTTTGGAGGAAATCTTCACAAAATAAGTTCAGAAAACAAGTATAAAAGGCTCTGATTTTACTTTTTTAGTCTAGTTCATTAGTTGCATTATTGTAAAATACAACATGTGAAAAACGTTCTAAAATTACTTGGCCATGCCAATGATTGATATCTTGTTTTTTTTTATCTTTCTTTTTTGTCAAAAATATTGCGTTTTCATTTTGTGTTTTGAAGCGGTCTTCTTTACCCCTGATTAATCTTCATATGCATATGTGTTTGTGAATGTGCATGTTTTTATATGTAACACAAATAGTGTTAATGCTAGGTAAATATATACCCACATTTTTTAAAAATTTTTTTGAAAGAAATCACTTTAGTTGACCATATCAGGATTTATTTTAAAATGATTTATTTTGCTATTTCTTTTTTCTTATTATTGTTTTATAGTCCATATTATATTTCCTTAGTGTTAGACATGATAAATTTATATAATTATTGTACAGACATTTCTTCCTATAAATAAAACAGTTCATACTTTAGCACGTTTCGATACGGCGAAATTTAATAAACAATAGAATCAAAGAGCTTCCACTAACAAATACCCAAGCGAGCACAAACCTCATAAATATACATCTCTAACCCAAAATTCACATCAAAAGGATTAGCAATATTTCCAACCAACTGCCACTCCAACTTCGAGCATCACCGGTACAAGTAATTCGAACCACACATATAAATAATGAGGATGATTTTATTTAAACCATCCATTCCGGTCACGTGGGAGTTATCAAATCTGCAGATTATGTCAGCCGGAGCACATTCCTGTTCACAAATCCTTCCCTTACTGTTTGGGGATGTGTTAGGATCCAGCAAACTACGCTCTAGAGTCCGGTGTGAGCTGGACCCATGCCAGACATTGAGCAGGACGATTAATCCGGCACGTGGGGAAATTTTTATCTAAACTGGGACACACGCTGCTTCGTTACTGTCAGTGAAGTTAGGAAGACGTATTCTTCTTAGACATTAACCGCATACCACGAATACCAGATCGGAATACGTTTGGTTGTGGCTGGGATATAAGCGAGGTGATTAATGCAAAGAATATATGCTTTTGCTTCCATTTGCTTTTGATTGCGAGGAATACAAATGGCGATAGTAGGCATTTATGGCTTGGTGGCGTAACGTCGCCGGCGGGGTTTTATTTAGCTTCTAAATTAAAAGCTTTATTCGCAATGACATCGAACACAAATTGCTGGAATATATTTTCTAGGGGGTGTGAAGACAGTGGGGTATATTGTTATCCAATGCTTTTCGGAGTGGAATTGCTAAACATTCGTTATCTCCCCGAATACTTTGTCAAGAATCGCTGTAAGCAAATTAGAAATGCATTAGCAAAGTAAATTGGTATTCGTGTAAATGGGAAAGAAGATTTTGCGTTATCTGTTTAACTGTGTGGGTGTTTTCTTAAACTTAAGCTTGAAACAATGAGGTTGGATGATTAAAGCTGCATTAATAATGAAATTCAATATAGTGGATTTAAGTTCAAAAACTATGGCTTAATTATTTCTGCAACTACTCGGAAAAAACTATATTTACAGCTAAAAATACAGAAATTATAATCATTTGATGTTATTGATAATGTTTTATTATTGATAAATATTCATTTACTATTAAAAGATTAATTTATTAATTTTATCAACAAAGTAAAATAAAACTTTTTGCTCAATTGATCTAATTGGTTGACAAAAACAAAATTATCTAGCAACTGCGTTCACTTTTCTATCAATATGAAAACTTTGTTTTAAATGTTATGCATAAAGTGTAAGTGAAAATGTGGCACATATTAAAAACAGTTTTAAATTTATTTTTAAGTAATAATAATTAAGTTTTTATTGAGAATCTTCTTTAATATTTTCATCTTTTTTTAAAAGACTCATTTCTTCATCCATTGGTATATTATATTAAATAATGTGCTCAACTTCCATTATCATTCAAATAGGAAATGTAATTTCCATTATCATTGAAATAGTTCATGTAATTTCCATTATCCCTATTAACTATTATCATTAGTAATTTGCTTGCAAAATAAAAAGAAAAACAAGTTATATAAAAAAAATTAAGTCAATTCCTACTTGGTACACAAATAAAATTTTTATTTCAGGTACTTTTTATTAAATAATTACAATTAACGTAAATATGTATTTGCATATGACAGAATCGCAATATTGTGTCAAAATAGAAAATGGTTTTGCTTTCTATATATGGTGTTGAATTATTACTACTTGTTCATTCATAAATCACGTTCTTAGAATTTAAACCATCCCAGAGGTAGGATTCGAACTCACAACCTTTGAATTAGTCGTTCAGCGTGTTATACAATGGGCTACAAGGACACAACGAATAATTTTACTTTTTATAAATGCTGTTGAACTATTATTTTAGTTTGTTACTAATTATTTTTTTTAAAATTTAATTAATATTTGAGAAAATTGTATTACCATCTCAAGTGTCATCAACTACAAATTTTTTAAAAAAAAGTATTTGAACTTGAGAAGATAAATAAAAAGTGTTTTACTAACGAATGAAAATTTGAACAAGATATATATAAATAAATATATAGAGAGGGAGTGTGAACTAAATATATATATATATATATATATATATATATATATATGTATATATATATATAAGTAGGAATTGAATGAGTATATATTTATGCTTTCCAGATTGGAATTTAAAAATGTGATTTCGGTTTCTCGATACCTTCCTGTACAATTTTAAATTATTATTTTTTTTAACTAAGTTCATTGAACTAAATAATTTTAAGGAAAAAAAATGGCTGTAACATTTTAAACTGGTATTGCAATATGATTAACAAAATAATAACCATAAAAATTTTCAAATTATATTATATCTTAAAAAATAAAATTTTAATAACAAAATTAATTGCTTTTCTTCATTTATTCCATTGGGTAAAGAAACCAATTCTAAATTGATTCTCAAGACTTAATCCATATAAACTTACATTTATGGTAAAAATTGAGAAGAAAATTGAAACCATTTTAGTATACTAATCTCTATAGGTTAAAAACATAACAGCCAGTGAAGAATACGGATCACTATAAGGATAAACATAAATGTGTTTAGTCTAGAATAAAATATTGTCCAAATTTGATTTGTAAATTTAACCTTATACGTGTGCAGAATTTAGGATGACAACTAGGATCTTGAATAATCCATCTCATACTTCTACATTTACACATGTTGTTGGCCCAGTGCTTCTCAAACTTCTAATATTTGCGCCCAAATTTTCAGTCAAAGTTTTCATTCTCCCACCCCCCTTCCCCTCTTACAAAAACAATGTAGTGAATGCAATAATAATGTACTTTGACACTAAAGTTACAATACGACTTCAATTATAAACTTTAAATATAATTAAATAATTATTCATTTTTATATATGACAAGCCAATGGAAATCAATAGTAATTACTAAATTTGTTTGTAATATGGTATTGATAAATTAATAATCAAATATGTTTGCATTGCGGATAATAAGTACTGATTAAGTGTTTTATACATTCATGTGTGTGTGTGTGTCCATAAATTAAGGTTAATTCAGAATCTCACAGAAATTGAACTCTAAAATAAAAATTTCACCTGTAGAATTATCACACACATCTTGAAGAAGAATACGCAAATTACAGGAAACCGCCAGATGGCGCGGATAGTACGTCAAAATGACGAGAGTGTAAGAGAGGGGTATATAAGAAATGGTGGCAAAGAAGTAAAATTGTTCACAGGCACTTTAAAAGCCTTTCAGTGCAATAACCGCATAGTTATGGCACAAAGGAAGCATTTAGATGATTTTTACGAGGTAGAATTATCGAACGACTGGAATTTGGACGTACCCAGCTGGAAGTATCCGAGGAACTTGGAATCGCCCAGAGTGTCATATCCAGGCTTTAGCAACGATTCCAAGATGATGGTAATATGAGTAGATGTTACAGCACAGGTCGCCACCGAGTTACAATGCCGAATGAAGACCGGTATTTGGCAATTACTGCCAAAAGAAACAGACGAAGAACAGCATCAGACCTGTCTTGTCAGCTCTCTTCAGCTACCGGTAAGACAGCTTCAAGGCAGACCGTGTACAGACGCTTGGGCACATTGGTCTATATGCCCACAGGCCTGTCAGACGTGTTCCCCTTACCACAACTCACTGTCGCCTGCGATTAACCTGGAGTAGAGAGCATGCGTTGTGGACACCGCAAAAGTGGTGTTTTGTGATGTTTTCCGGCGAGTCCAGGTTTAGTTTGCAGTCTGATTCTCGCCGGACTTTCATATGGAGAGCACCAGGTACCCGTTACCACGAAGAGAACACCGTTAAACGACACCGTTACGGTGGTGCAGGGTGGCTCCTTTGGGGAGGAATTATTCTTGGTTCCGGAACTGACCTCCATGTTCAGAGTGTAACGACGACAGGCCACATCTATCAGGATGTCATTCTGGAACAACATGTACGTTTGTTTCGGGGCGCCATGGGTGCTGAATTTCTGTTTATGGATGACAACGCCCGTCTCACCGTGCAAACATTGTAGACGAATGCCTTCAATCGGAGGATATCACCCGTATGGATTAACCAGCATACTCACCGGACTTGAATCTAATAGAGCTTGTGTGGGATATGCTTGGCCTACGAATTACAGCCCACAACCCCTCCCACCTGTCTACCGGAACTTCGGACGGCATTGCTTGATGAGTGGTATAATATTCCTCAAGATCAGATTGATAATTTGATACTCAGCATGCGTAGACGTTTTAAGGCCTATATTGCATCGTTTGGGAGGCATACTCCGTATTAACCATCATACTAACCATGTTATACTGTTTTTTGAAAATAGGTTCGTTTTTGAAATTTGCTCCAGGGAGTAAAAATCGCAATTTTTATTAATTATGTCAAACATATAGCATCTTTTTTTCTCTTTACCTTTTGTTTAATAAATAGATTTTACAAATAAGTCAAATTTGTTTTGCTTCTGTCTTTTTTTTTAGCCTGAACTTCATTATCCTTAATTTATGGACATGAGTGTATTAGTGCGAATGCGTATTTTATTTTTTATAATGTCTGAAGTTATTTTGTTTAGCTTGCTTTCAGTAAATTGATAATCATTTTTATTACTTTATTTTAAACTTTTTGATAAGCTCGCACCCACCACGAAGGGTTATCACGCCCCACAGTTTTAAAACCGCTGTTCTGGTCTTTACTAGATAAACAAAATAATACTAATCCATTTAAAAACTTATAAGACTTTATATGCAAAGTTGTGACGGTTCTACACGCGATTCTACTAATATCTTCTTTTCTCTTTAAAACAAAACATTTATTTTAACCAACTTTCATCGAGAAACCGAACATGATTTATGTAAATGAGGAATATTATATGAATTCGGTTTTCGCGAGTTGAAAGAGAGTGAAGTAGAGGTTAAGTTAAGTTTGTCGTAGTCTCTCACTACCCCTATGATTATTAACTCCCCTTTGCACATTATCTAAATTTGGGTATGTTGGATTCATAATTAATAACTACGTAAATAATAAATCACTATTATTTATTAATCCTTATGATAGAAATACACAAATATTAATCAAACTTTAAGATCAACAAATTACAGTGGAGTGAGCTCAGAATTCAATTATGAACGACGGAACGCTAACTGAAACCACGGGGAATAACGCATACAATCAAACTACGCTTTTAAATCTAATCTATAAAAATCACAGACCTGATATCTCTTTAAGACAGGATTCTTAACTACTTGAAGAATCTATAGAGCGGTTTCAATCCTTGATATCTTCAGTTATGTCCGAACCGAATTAATGAATCTTTTTCAATAATCTTCCTTCAGCTAACAAACTTCTCTTAGTTAAACTAATTTCCTAGAATCACCTTCTTAATCAATCACGTAGTTAACTCCTCTATCAAAACACGTAGTCATCCTCATCTCTTCATTTCATTTCTCCCTTTTATATCTCTTTCGAACTCGCTAAACCCGAAACTATCTTGTTTACATAAGTCACACTTTTAGCTCTCAGCGGGGATTGGTTAAAATAAATACAATTTAAAAGAATTTGAGAGAATGTTAGTGAAACGCGTAAGCACCCGTCACAACCCCCCTCCAAGAAAAAAGCGTGACTTATTGAAGGTCTAAACGACCTGCAAGAACTCGCTTAATTTACCTAACATCTGAAAAACACTGAACCTGCACAAAATTTTAACTACTCTAGAATGCCTAAAAATACTGAACTTGTAGAAAGTTAACTCACGAACTTTATAATGCCTGAAAATTCTGAACTTGTAAAAAGTTAACTCACGAACTTTATAATGCCTGAAAATACTGAACTTGTAGAAAGTTTTAACTCACGAACCTTAGAAATTTTAATTAAACTAGCACACAGAAATGACTTTTCAAAAGGGGTACTCCACTCTAATTTATTGCTCTTGTACACATTTACAATCCCTACAGTGCATCCCATTCGGGCGAAGATCAGGGGAAACCTTTCAGGAAAAAACCCTGATCATGCACTTTACTTAAGTGCTAATATAAATAAAATTTTACATTAATATCTTCTCACGACATCAAAGTTTTCATCGCATCACTATGTTCAGGGACTGCTGCCCTGAAAGGAAACCTTGTCAATTTTTTCTAAACATGACATTAAATGCACAGAACATTTATACAACTTCCTTATTGACATAAAAATATGGCATACATTATATTATATATATATAGTTTCATAACAAATTAACCTTTATCTGGTTTCATTTTCAAAAATTCCCAATCAATCGCGCTGCGCTGTTAATGTTTTTTGTTAGTATTCCTAATTACGCCGCGCCCAGAAACCAGACACTACTTATACATCTTAATAATTACACACAAAAATATATACATTTTTTAAATAGAATATATTACAACAAACAATACATGTAATCTCACATATAAAGCCTCGTCTTTAATGTGTAGCAAAACAATTGCAATTCAACAAATGTTTTTCCACAATTTGGAAAAAAATTAAATACAAAAGTCTTTTCAACCGATATGAAAATGCACACAACTCAGTGACGCTTTTGTAAGCTAATTTTACAAAAAAAAAAAAAAAATAGACTAGCCCACATGGAAAATACTCCGAACTGTCTGTCAGAGGAAAATAAACAAATTAGAATTATACAACCTGGCCAGTCTTTAGATCCAATCTGCATAGGCTTTGTCTCCAACCATGGCCTCTGTGCTGGATGACCTTGTCCTAGGGTTGTCCACTCTGCGCTCCAACCTTCTGGGTCTCCTCTTCCATCGAGTCCGTTGAAGTTGATATGCTCCTGCTGAGACGTTGTTTTCCTTTGTGAGAACTGGAACTTGGCTGTTGTCCATTCGACGTCAGCTCCGAAGATTGTATGGGCAGCTCCTTTCCTGATGAGGTCTGTTGTACTTGAATCTGGGGGATGGTCCTGGAACTGCTCTTTCAGAACTATTTTCCTCCACCTTTCTATACCGCTTTCTGGAGTGACGAGAGGGCATTGACGAGGAAATCTTTCTTTTTTCTCGAGCTACCTGGGACTCTGGTCTCTTCTTCTTTTGCACGTTTTCCCTCCAAGAGACTGGCCTTCCTCTTTTCTCTCTCTCAGTGCAGACAGGTCTTTTTTTCCTGAAATTGCATACCCCCCCCCCCGAAGAAACAGCAGATTCCGTCCGTCCACGTTTTTTTCTCACCTCCACTCCATCGCGTCTATTCGCAACTATATCTCTACTACCATTTACATTTCTGATTTCGATTCTTTACGACAACCCCATCACTCTCCGATTGCACCAATGCCGACTGCGCATCATCCGACCTGACTGATGTCACTGCACCATGATCACTACTAATGTCACTTTCCGACTCGGCAACACTGTCTTTTCTTTGATGGTAAATTCTCACCTGGTCCACATTAACCGTTATTCTTTTACCAAATTTTAATTTTACTAAATTATTATTATTTTTTACACTCAGAACTTTATATGGGCCCTCAAACTTTGGCATAAGTTTACCTACTATTTTTTTACATTTTGAACTTAACGGCTGAGTTTGAACTAATACTAGATCATCAACTTTCACATTATTTTCACGCCTCTTTTTATTATAATATTTCGCCCACATCTCTTGGTGGCGCTTTGTATGAACTCTAGCCTCCTCAAACTACCTTTCTATGTTCCCACAAACAAAATCTGATCCATCAGTTACCATAACTAAATTCTGAAAAGGGGTGATTAAATTTGGACCTAAAAATAATTCCGCCGGTGTTTTACCCGTTGTCTCATGTACTGCTGTCCTAATTGCATAACCGAACTCTTGCAGAAATTGATCCCAGTTAGTGTGATTATCCGCGACAAAACTCGAAATCATTTTTAAAAGAGTGCGATTAACTCTTTCTGTTTGAATAGCTTGTGGACGATATACCACAGTTTTAACGTGTTTTATGTTCAACTAGCGACATACTTGCTCATAAACTTCGGATATCATTTGGGGGCCGTTATCGGTAATTAATTTTACAGGAGCTCCATAACGCGCAATATAATTCTCAAAAAATTCATTGGCGATTGCTTTAGCCGAAGCTTTCCTTAAGGGAACTATTTCAACCCATTTAGAAAAATTATCTGTAATTACTAAAATAAATCTATAGCGTTCTGGACTAGTTGCAGGGTATGGGCCTAACAAATCTAAAGATACGATTTCATTCGGAAAATTCGTTATTATCGGAATTAACTGACAATTTCTTTTTAAGTGTTGCAAATGCAGTCGCTTCTTCATTTACACATTCGAACCCAATTACCTCAAACCAGTCTAACGCTCTCCCCATTAAATGACCTTTTAAATACGCACATGATAGATTCGCCGGTATTTCATAGTAGGCTATGTTGTCGTCAATATTCGAGATAAACTCAGACACATTTTCTTTACCCGAAAAAAATAACTCCGGCAGAACTCTAAATCCTGCACCTGCTCTTAATTCCGGTATTTCGTTTGGGCGCCAGTGTCGTAGTCTCTCACTACCCCTATGATTATTAACTCCCCTTTGCACATTATCTAAATTTGGGTATGTTGGATTCATAATTAATGACTACGTAAATAATAAATCACTATTATTTATTAATCCTTATGATAGAAATACACAAATATTAATCAAACTTTAAGAACAACAAATTACAGTGGAGTGAGCTCAGAATTCAATTATGAACGACGGAACGCTAACTGAAACCACGGGGAATAACGCATACAATCAAACTACGCTTTTAAATCTAATCTATAAAAATCACAGACCTGATATCTCTTTAAGACAGGATTCTTGACTACTTGAAGAATCTATAGAGCGGTTTCAATCCTTGATATTTTCAGTTACGTCCGAACCGAATTAATGAATTTTTTTCAATAATCTTCCTTCAGCTAACAAACGTCACTTAGTTAAACTAATCTCCTAGAATCACCTTCTTAATCAATCACGTAGTTAACTCCTCTATCAAAATACGTAGTCATCCTCATCTCTTCATTTCATTTCTCCCTTTTATATCTCTTTCGAACTCGCTAAACCTGAAACTATCTTGTTTGCATAAGTCACACTTTTAGCTCTCAGCAGGGATTGGTTAAAATAAATACAATTTAAAAGAATTTGAGAGAAGGTTAGTGAAACGCGTAAGCACCCGTCACAAGTTAAGTAAAGGGAAATGAAGATAGCAAGTGATTTGTTTTCACGTTGTTGTTGACAAGCTGAAGTTAATGTGTTAGATATGTGTCAATAGGAGTTTAACAGAAGTTGAGAATTAGTGGTTAGTGAAGATTGAAAGGCAATGAAATTAAAGATTACAGAGCGTGGATCCAAGCTGAAGAACGCGCCTGAAGTTTCTTGTGTAGGATCCGATGCATTAAAGTTTCAGGTAATGTACTCTTGATTAAGTAGAAGCTGATTATTAGTGTGCGACGTAGATTTAAACGAGCGTATTTAAGCTGTCTAAGATTTAGTTGAGGGTCTGTAATATTATCCCAGCATTACAGTATCTCACCTCTGCACTCTACCATTGTTTACATACCTTAATTAGAATTGTGTTAAGTCTGTTTCATAATCATAAATAAGAATTAATAAATCAAATTAGATTGGAATAATGTCTGTGGATTATTCAGCTCCTCCTACACATCTAGCCGAGTTTACAGATAGACAAGAGGGTTCGGATGTAAGGAGTAACCAGAGGTTAACACAAAGTATGATAAATTCCAGCAGGCAAAAAATTTACTCCTTTATAAATTTTAGATATAACTTAAATAGAAACTAAATATTTTTTAATCTCTGATTAGATAACACAATAATCTAAAACTTTCTTTCCTTAATAGTAATATGTAAAACAGGAAAGAAAATATAATGTAGTGAGGGAGTGTTTATTAACGTCGCAATTTGAAGCAACCCGAGGGCTCTAACATTCGGACTACTGGCACGAGGTCTAATGGCATTCGGTGACACCTGAGCTGGTACCCCTTTCTCCAAATTTCCACACCAGGCCAAAGTGAGGAGTATAAACCTAGATAGATTTAACGTGAATCGGCCCCTCGACACAGAGAGTCTTCAGTAAAATCAGGACAAAACTTGTGGCTCGACAATGCCAGCTACGAGTTCGTGACCATGGTAACTAGGTTACCCCAGCCACAAAATAAAATGAAAGGTGTTTTTAAGAATTAGTCTAATTGAGGTCATTTTGCATAAGTAGTAAAATACACTGGTGTAAGAAATTAAGAGAATTTTCAGACTTGATCGATTATCTCTAGAATTACTGGACCGATTTTATAAAATTTGATATGTACATACATTGAAACAATACTAAACAAATATTCACTAAACAATTGCAATGCAAACGCATGATCGAGCGTAGCACTCATTGGAGTTGAAATGTATAAAACAGCGGTTACAGAATAAACAAAAGAAATAGGTTAATAGGAGGTATGGCCACCTCTTACAGCTATACAGGCCTCGTAGCGTGATGAAATAAGGCAGTTAATCAGTTTTTGTGGAAATTGGTCCCACTCGTTTAGCAACGCAGTTTTCATTTCCTGGATGTTTCTCAGAAGAGAGTTACAATTGCCCTCCCCAGAGCGTCCCAGACATATATAGGGTTGAGGTCTGGAGACCTGGCTGGCCAATCCATACAATGAATATCCCCACTCTCTAGAAATTCGTTGACCTGAAGAGCTCTATGTCGCCTCGCGTTATTATCCATTAAAATGAACTCGGGTCAACATGCACCCCTCAAAAGGGAAACATAGGGCTCCAAGACCTCATCCCGATTCCTCACACCAGTCACAGAGGCACTTTCAAAGTAACGGAGAGATATACATGATGCCTGCCTAGACCACTAAGCCTCCTCCACCATAATTTTCAATTTCGCGGGTATTGGAGGGCAGGTAACGGGTCCCTGGTTCTCTCCTTATAAATATACGGCGAGAATCAATGTTTAGACTGAATTCGGTTAACAGAACGGTCTCCCACGGATCCATACTCCTATCTCTATGCTGTCTAAACCAGGCTAAATGGTCTCTCCTGTTCGTAGACATGAGAAGGACACAAACCGTAGATCCTCTGTCAAACAACACTATCTCATGAAGTCTTTTTGAAACAGTCACCCTTGATGCACGGGTTCCTGTGGCTGCATACAAGTAACGAGAAAGCTGAGAGGCTGTAGCCCCTTTGTTACACCTCGCTATAATCGAAAGATTGCGGTTTTTTCTGGCCGTCGGGGCTCTTGGACGATCTTGCCCAGGCTTCCTCTCGACGGATCCAGTATCCTGAAATTGTTTCCATTAGTTCCACACGACGCTAGGCGTTGAACTCTCTACATATCTGGTTTTGACATTGGCCTGCTTCTAGCCTCCCAACAATTTGCCACCTCATTCCATCATCTAGACATTGGTGGTTACTCATTTTTACTGCTACAATTTGAATTGAACCGATTACTTCAAAATAACACCAAGAAATTTGCTGAATTGTGCTGGCGAACGAAATACGTCTTAACTTACACGCGCTTATAAAGCCTGTTTTTCTGCTGACTCCACCCACACACAGATATACGATTAAGTATTTACCGTAGAAGATTTGCATTTTTATCTAGAAGCAATGGTTTTTCATTCAGTTCAGCTTTTCATGCAATTCAATAAAATATGCAGATTCTCTTAATTTCTCACACCAGTGTATTTACATATAAAAAGAAGTGAAAATTTTATTTTCAGAAACCATGCTTCCATTGTTAAAAACAAGCTATTAAATGGTTCCTCAGTAATTTAATTTTGCTTTTCCAGATAGAGTTTACGAATTCAATCGTATTTGTATGCATTATATGTTCTCGCTCATATTTTTAATTAAAAAAAGGGTAGCATTTTTAAAGATATATTTTTAAATTAAATTTAAAGATGTATGTGTTTATGTATACATGAGAGAGAGAGAGAGATTATGCAACATCAGAAATTATACATTAGTGTGGATCTAAATTATTTTTTCAGAACTTCCACACCTATTTTTGTTAGGATCGATCCATAGTCCACCACCAGTACCGATAATAAGCAAAACACACACAAGTAATCTAAAAAAAAATAAAGTCCTTCCCTACTTCCTTAGAAAAACGTACTGGTGCCCATCTGTTGCAGCCAGTTGTAACTTTGACAGAAATAACACAAAATACATTTAAACTTAAAAAAATAAAATTTAATTAATGAATTAATATTTATAAAAAACCGCATTAACGTCAATTGTCATCCACTACAAATTTTAAAAAATGTATTTGAACTTGAATGGATGAATAGAAAATATTGTATTAACAACTTGAAAATAATTTGAATAATTTGAATATATATATATACATTTTAGTAATAGGAAGTAATAATAGGAATTGAGAAAACCATTTTCTTGTGGTAATGGTGGCTCTGACACGGATTTTGCCATCAAATTTGTGCAAAGAATAGACATTAATGGAGAGTGGACCAACGCAATGTGCACTAACATTCTATTTTTCTTCAATAATGCTATGCTATCGGGAAATTCGAACTTAATTTGATATTTCCATAACAATTTAAAATTAATCTTTACTCCAATTACTATAAGTTTTATTTTGAGAAATTCGTAAAAAAAAATTGCTTGATTCATAGAATTATATGTGGCCATCTCTTGTTTAGGCCGCCTGCTTTCGGTATATACGCTGCACACCTGCTAGGATCGGTCCAGTGCCATAACAATCACCAGTAAAAATAATAAAAGAAAACGTATAAAACAAAATATATAATAAAGAAATTACATAAAATAATGCTAAACCCTATATTCTGAGTGCTACTTCTTTATACATACGATGCTCTAGTTTAGTCAGACTGTAACTTTCGAAAACCCATCAGGATAAGTCATTATACTTTGGAAGCGTACTTTTATTTATCAGCAGCGGAGTCTTTTCGAAGTTATGCAGAATACCATCATCACCCACCTCTCGTTCTAAAATATGGATATGAGAAAAATGCATCCTTACTGAATTCGGAGGAGAGAAACACTTTCCCATACACTTATCCGAAAATACGATCAATAATTTTCTAAACGAATGGTATTCCCCGCTTTTTTGACACCTTCCATAAGCAACGACAGTGAACTGAATGAAGCCGCAGCCCCTTCAGAGTGACGGATGAGGGGTGGTATGATAGGGGGTGTGGGAGGGACAGGAGGAAATAGGATTCCGGACAATAAACCATCATCCCCACCCACCCCTACCCCGGGAATAAGTCTGTGGGATTTTTCTTGGCTAAGAAATTTCCATTCTTCTTGGCGTGTGATCGACACCAACATGCAACCTCAGGAATGAAAAAACTTTTTTGTCGTGCAATCTTAGTCGTTGCTGGACGAAATAGCGAAATCCGCTTGCCCTGAAGACACGGTGTAAGCGCAAAGGGATCGTGTAGACATTGCGCATTCGAACACATATGACAATGCACTAGATACAGTGTCGAGTAGTTTCAGTTATTTTAAGAGCAAAAATCATGCAACCAACTAAAAATTGATTTAATTTTCTCAATATTATATGTATTGAACTGTTATTTATAATTATATCATTTTTTTTTAATTTCGGAATTGTTGACAAATTAAAATTATGGAATACTTAATATTTGTTCGGAGTTTAATGCCTCTGAGTAGTTAACTTCTTACAATTATTTTCGATACGTAAGCAGGAACCTTTCGAGACATGAACCAACTGGCCCTAGGGTCTCGTCTCATTCTCGACTTGGCTTAAGATTATAAAACGCCTTGCTTTAATCGTTAAAATGTTATTCCTGCACATATTCTCCAAAAAACTAGAAATTTCAAACTATACATTAACTAGCAACAATGGCAAAGGGGCTGTATGTACAAGCCCTGGCCTAACACCGTAGTCAATGCAAAGACAATTGCTTGACACCATACACCATCATTTAGCAAAATATGGCAGTCGGTCAAAGTGCCAGAATGCTATTGATTTTACAGATCTTAAGCATTTTATGAATATATAAACTAAATGATAGAAAGGCCTTTATATGGCTTTACCTTCATCGCAAAGACTTGCAAGGGCAAAAGAGTGTAGGATTGTTTATTTCAAAATGCCTCACCTTAATTTTCAATTAAAACAATGAGATTCTCATAATTTCTATTTAATATACCTCTCAACGTCACAAACATTTACCCTAATTTACTCTATCCCGCTATGACCCAGCTCGCCCGATCGTGTGGTTTAAAAATTATTATCCCTTTAACACCCGCAATATTTTTATCTTTAAACATTACATTCTTCTGGTTATTAACGCTATGCTGACCGTAATGACATTGGAGAAAATAATAATGCAATTTCTGCTAACCCCTTGGAACGTGGAGTTTTCTAGAACGAAAATGCGGACTGTGTTTTAAATGGTAATAGGTAAGAAAATTCATATATAATTTCTAAAGTATGGTGTTTCTAAGCAATGCGATTCTCGAAAAATTTTAAGTTTTTCTGAACAGAGAAAGCCTACGTTTGTGGTTAAAACGTCATGAAAATGACAAAATTATAATTTGCCATGAAAAATACAATTGCTCAATCTAAATTTTTCGTCTGAGTAGGTCGTCTCTGTTGAGCAGGCTGTGTTAGTAAATCGATACCTTAAAGGTATTTACACCAATTTATGTATACAAAATTATTTTATAAGTAACGTATTTTAAATAAAATATGTTGTTAGTGATTGTTGGATTTCCTATCTGGAATACAATTTGAAAAGTCTTTAACTGTACCGGAATACATTAACTTGGATAGATGTAACAGAGTACATAATTATAAATACATTAGAACGTTGTTTATTCGAATCAAATGGAACCGGACACAGTTTGGATACGCGATTGTTAGGATAACCGAAAACCGAATGCGATCCATGCAGTATATGAAACTGGACAGTATAAGAATATTGAAAATCATCACATGCGGGAAACGTAAATGAAGAAGAATCGCAATTTTACCTTTATTGTGGAAAATAATCACTTTTTTTTCGCTGTATCATTGTACACCTTCATTTCTTCGCTGTAAAGTCTCTGATTCTCAGGAGTAGCAGGAGAGCACTCTGAATGTTGTTCGTACCACTCCATAACTGTCTTTAACGCAAAAAACGCGTCAGCATTTGATGGACCCTTGTTATTTTCGTTGTTGTTGTCCTCATCTTTATCCGCTTTATCGTCGACAGGGTCAGATTCTTTTTGCACGGAAGTCACAATCTCGTCATCATTTAGCATTTGAAATCCACATTCTTCTGCATCGCATGCCATCCAGATTTCTACATCAACAAAACTCAAGAAACGAGCATGTTTTCACCCCCTCACTTGGAAGCAAACTGCCCTAATATTCTGCGCAAATGTTTACCCAATCACCCAACTGAAATTCCCCAAATATCCCTCAGCCTTTGGATTTTCCCGTCACTTTTGGCCTCACGCAAAACAACTGTTGAGCATTGCACTGTTCGAAAACATATCCGGACTTTGGTCTGGATATTTGACGCTCCGGATAATAACCGTCCGCATAAACGACGTTCTACTGCATAGTCATTCTCTTAAATGTCTGAAATTTATCTGCCTTTCATCTTCTATAGTTTTATTGTAGAGTGGGTAGGGCTATACCTCTTCATAAACCATGCTACATAATATTCTCAATCTACTGCACTCTTAAGAGAGATCTGGTGAGAATTTGATTCGATCTCTGGAGTTTCGACTTTTAATTGGCCTTATTGTAAAAACTGTGCGCTTTCCTTGTAATCCGGATTTTCTCCTGTTGACAAGCTGTACATAAGTAGACCCTAGAATGGAAGAAATACCGAAGAAGAAACTGATCGCGAAGATGTTTCTCGCCACAGATCAAAACTACATTTTAGAAATAAACATTTTCGTACAATAAAATTTTTGTATACAACAAAAGTACCATCCGAGAGTGAATTTGAAAAAAAAAATAATAAATAAGGTTATGACAGTCATTGGTGACCAAGGTTACCAGATTGTTGACTTTCTTTCTAAGATAAATTTGGGGGAAAGAACGATATCATCAAAAAAATCATCGAGAAGGCTTTAGGATTCACCCTTCTAGAATTTTCCATGAGTCTATACTAGGGATCTTTTAAACAATGGTCAGGGGAATTCAAAAAAGAGCTTAGTCGGGATAAGAATTTTTTTGTGTGTTGGCTGCAATAAGGGAGAGATACGTTATCTAACTTCATGCTATTGAAATTGTTAAATAAACTGTTATAGTTTCTGGAACGTTGTAAATCTTGTTTATAACGAGTGCATTTTGCACTACAGTATATAATTTATTATAATATTTCCTTGTGTAGTACTTCTATTCGTCTTTGTGTATTCATCTGTTCACCCTTGTTCATTAATAAATCTCTTATTATTGAAAGAATTGGAAAGAAGTTATTTTCCCTTACTTAAATTTGTAACAATACTTTTTTTTATATGTTCAATTGCATTAGTGCGGAGGTTATATTTCCTTTCAATCCTTCAATTTTCATTCTTTTCTTTCTTAAAGTCAACGTTTCTGTATTTATTTGAAATAATAAAACTGTTTTTCTTTACTGTGCATTTTGTTTTATTTATGCAAACATAATTCTAATATAACGCTAACACCTAAATTACAAAGACCCAGCACAACGATTTTCCAATACTATCTACCCTGTTTATATTTGGATGATAGCTATGATCCTGACATTAGAAGGAATGATATTATCTCCCCTTTTATGAACACTTTATTGAACTACAAATACGCCCATTGGATATCTATTTTTTCGGTGACTTTATAAAGTCGTTAAAGATCCCCAAATGTGCCAGAAGGTCAGCGTGATTGATCCTTAATAAATCTGTGCGCCGATAAGTCGCACACGACGGCCAAGAAGAAACGGCCGATCCATCATTATGCCCCTGACAGATAATCAGATAACTGCGTGTAAGATCTGACCCTATCTAAGTCTTGCACAGAATCACATCGTATGTGAGAAATCCAAAGTTTCCTTTACTTGTTGCTTACGATGGTCATATATAAGGTAAACAGATTTTTTTTAAAAAAATGAAAACATGGAATTAATTCAGAAATCTCAATTGGAAGCTAAATGTGAGAAATTAACTTGCTTCTAACAATTTATTTTAAAATTGACCATCCTATTTTCATATAAATATTTATATTTGACCATTCTACTTTCATTATATCAGAGTTTCTCAAGCTGTGGGGGGCGTTCCTCTAGGAGGGGGCGTGATAATCCTACTAGGGACGCGTGGGAATATTAAAAAGTCAATAATATTTTTAAAAAATTACTATTGGGTTGATGCATAATTATCCGGCGTTTTTTCTACAAATTTTATTCAACAAAATCAGTAAAAATATTTGTCACCGTCTACTTCAAATACTGCTTTCCATTTGCTTGGTAGACGGTCAATTCCACAAGCGAAGAAGACACGATTCTTAGAGGCGATCCACGCTTTGACATAGGCCACCAAGTCATCTGATCGTCGATCCTGAGCCTGATCATCGAAATCCGATGGCTGACCTCTTCCTAACCTATTCTCCAAGCTGGTATCACCTGGTTTAAAACGGGCAAAAACCACCCTACACTGACTTTCGCTAATTGTTCCTTTGCCAAAAAGTTCGAGATCGCGAAATGACTGTGCTGCTTTCCATCCTTTCTCGAAGAGTTACAGCATAATATGGCAAATATGACTATGGTTTTCGACACGCATTTTTCTAAAACAATATAAAAGATTATTTTTATACAAAAATAATAAATAAAACGCTACTTTTCACTGATGAAAAACGCGCTAATATAAACGCTGGATAATCATGCATCAACCCAATAATATACTGAAAGTAAGCTAACAAAATACATTCTGACATAATAAAATATAAAATACACATTTGCACTGATATAATACATTTAAAAATGTATCAGCAATACTAAGTTAAGAGCAAGTTTAAAAATTCCCAGTGACCCCATGGGCCTGTCATATATAAAATTTTTACAAAAATTAATACTTACATTGATAATTTGTACAGTTTATACTTAATCCCTTAACAGCCTATTAGAAGTTATGTGATTCACTCCCATAAACTACCGTTTCCCTTGTAGGCTCACGTATGTAATGTATTGGGAGTGAACAAAAAGGAACATAAAATCAAAACCTTCTTTGAAATAAGTAAAAACTTCGCAAAAACTGTCGTGGTTCTTTTGTTGCATTCCAAAGCCTTTGGAATAATTTTATGGATAGCAGTGCACAGAGAAGATCGTTATTCTGAAAGATGTATATATACGTCAGGGGCAATTAACGCTTTGTCTGAGTGAGACGTTTATATACGCCTGTGGCACTTAAGGAGTTAAAGTCGTATTTTTAGCGCCAAAGTATAGTTTTATTGAATTCAATACATTGTCATTGTATGTAGGGGGGCGGGTGATGAAAATTAGATTGAATATTCGGTAGCAAATATTAAAAGTTTGGGAAACTGATGTATATATTTGCACCAGGAACGTTTAAAATAGCTGATATCAACGATCAGTAGCGCACACAAAAAATTTTCAAGGGGGGAGGGTCCATGGTGGAAAGTCCCCCAACTCGTATCATACCTCCAGACAACACCCATTGATTCTTCTGATTTTGTTATAAAAACAAATTATTCAATTAATAATTAGATTTAATTAATAAAATAAAGGGGCGGTCCGGACCCCCAGGACCTCCCCCCCCCTTGTATGCGCCACTGCAATGATCTATAACTAAAGGGAGAGGTACAATGAGAAGAGCCACATGATGACGCATAAAACTATTAAAAAAATATTTGACATTATATACTGCAGTACTGAAGAAATTATCAAAAAAGCACTACTCATAGTTATAATGCTGAATTTTAAAATGGTTTAAAAAATTAGCATCAATATGACAATTAATTCCTCTAAGTTAATAAATAAAAAAATGTGTGTATTCTTATGAGTGACCACACGATAGAAGAAAAAACTTTTAAATTATTCTGGGCAAGATAATCCAATTGTTAGGCTGTACTACGTTTTCTTTTATGAAATTTCGCATGCGGGCGTTAAGTTTTTCTCTTTTTTGGGCCCATTCATTGATGGATTTGTTTATTTTATCCATTTTCTGTAAAGATAAATATTTGAATAATTACGCATTTTTATATGTTTATATATTAGTAAAAACGATTTAAATTCCAATTTGTCTAATTATTTAAAAATACTTATATGTAAAAAACTACATATGTAAATTTATACATTTTTGTATAACTTGCATAATGCCATAAACTACTATGTAAGACTAGGGAAACTTTTGCCCTGAGAAGTCGTTTACTTTCCTTAAAATTCTCTAAGCAAACAACAGGGGAAGTTTCGTACTGTTTCACACAATTAATTCTTTTACTTTCTCAAATATAATCTCTCTCTTAGTTGTCAACATTAATTTAAACCAAAATATTGGAAACTTTCTCTCGCTATTAACTTCATTAAAATTTCAAATTTTAATTTTCTTTTTTTCTGCATTTTGCATTTTGTGCTAAAATGCTCTTTTTACTAAATCAAAAATAGATCCCAGGCACCAATTTCTTTTTTTAACTTTTATCTCATCATAAAAATAATATTTTTTTCCAATTATTTTGCTTGTTTCCTTTTATCTCATTCACTTTCTGGAGTTGAATGAAAAGGAACTGCATGACAATAATATTATAATAATATTTAAATAAAGAAAATAAAACTTCAAGGTAAAAAGGGTGTGTGAAATTCTTCGAAAAAGATACATGCCTATATTTTTCAATTCAAAACTAAGCAAGCGTCACCAACTAGAGCCGTGTAAATCGATTTGGTGTAACGCAACTGAACCTAACGTTTAATTTTAGTTCACACTTTATTAAAATGAGCCTAAAGAAGTTATCACTTCACAAAAATTTCTCTATCTCAGAATATTTAGTCAGAATCGTGAACTCGTGGTCGATATCGTCAAGTCATGTATTGGAGCTCTTTTGCAACTGAAGATCCACCGTATAGAGAGGCTGATGTACGTCAAACATGACGTGGCTGAAAGTTCCCACGTTGGAGTGGTATGGAAGTTAGGAGACTGAGTCGCAGACTCAGAAGTCGTTTTCCTCATTTGATCGCGGATCAGAGAGAGAATTAAGAGATCCATCGCCTACAACCTTCACGTTCCTTCAGAATGCGACGTTAATAATCACTTAAGTTACTTGCTCTCAGAATATTGTATAAAATATACAATTCACACTGTATACAAAATTTGTTTCCATTGATGAAAAATTTATGTTATTTTGATTATAGTGTAAAATGTAGTTTGAATAATTATTTAAATATATAAATAATTTAAACGATATTTATTTCAGAGACAAGTGTTAGGTAATTTTTTGGTAAGCAGTTATAAAAATGATTTATAAAACGAACCGAAAAACTAAATAATAATATATTTTTTTAGTTTCACAATACATTTAAAATAATAAATATAGAAAAAAAAGTTAAAATATAAAAAATGTGTATGGATGTTTGGAAATTTAATGTTGAGAAAGGGGCAAAAAGAGAATGAGTGAATGTTGATTAATCCCGTAATATAAAACAATGCGAAGGCTAATGGTGACGGATCTCGAAAATTAGAACCATGGTCAACTGACTAGGACCACCCCTGAGCTGGTACCTCTTCACCAAACTTCCACAACACGTCAATGGGAGGACTATGAGTCCCGAAATATTTAACCCTCTACATGGTGGAACTTCTGTGGTGGTAGGTCTCGAACTTATGAAATACTCGCCATGAGGCCGTGAGTGAGTGAATATTAACGTCGCACTGTTCAGCAACACGAGGTCTTTTTGACGACGGATCTCGTAATTTTGAACCATGGGCAAGTTCCGAGCATGACACCTGAGCTGGCACACCCTCTCCTAACTACCACACCACACCAACGGTAGGAGGTTTGAGCTCTCGACAAATTTAATGTGCATCGCTCCCCTACACGGCGGGTCTTTAGTGGTACTGGGTTTGAACTCGTGACAAGCTAGGCACGATCCGATACCTTGACTACTAGGCTACAGTGGCCATGACCACTAGGTTATCGAGGCCAAAAAATGACTAATAAATAATAAAGAAATTGGCCGAAAAGATTTTTAAAAGACATGCTTAAGTTAAATCTTAAATTAAATCTTAAGAAAAAAAAGAATCATTTATTTTATATTTAAACTACTCAATACTTCTCCTTACAAAACTGCTTGAAAAACTCAGTCACATATTGCATTACTACATTAGGAAAAACTTTAAACTGTAGTAAAACTTACAGAAAAATAGATTGTAAGGAAATTGGAACATTCTTTGATTTTCCAAGTTATACAACTTTCTCATCAACTTCGTCCAATCTTCATTCAACAACAAATAAGCCTTTCAAAAGTTCTATTTCGAGTCACTTTAAAGATATCCCCAAGCATCGTCACTTTGAACAAGTTTTTTTCCCCCCTTCATCCGGATTCTAACTTTCCAGTGTCAATTTTATGTACAGCTGCTAGACTTACAAAAAAAATAGTTCTATAAAAATACAAAAAGAGGATAGACACCATTCGATTTTCCAGTTTTATATATGCCGTTGAGATCTAAGAGAACCAAATGGATGTGTCGTGTCAACGCAGAGTGCTAGATGTACAAAGAAGCAAGAAGGGGGGGGAAAGAATCCTAAACCGTCACTGACACTGAAAAGATTGAAGTGGAATTACACGTCGAGCTGAATACCCTTTCAGCCAAAATCCAAACAGGTTCCTCTATAAATAATTCAAGTACCTAATGCAATTTTAACAGTTTCTTTTCAAAGATGCGAACGCTGGCATACAAACAGACGGATAAAAACGTCGACGTAGAAAAACGACCTAGTTGGTAAATAATGGTCTATGGTAAAATGGAATGCCCCCCCCAAAGCGGAAGTTTTTTTCCCCTTTCTTATTTCTCTTCCTACCTTATCAGGAAGTTTCTACTTAACCCACCTTTTTTATTTATCCTGGCTATGTTCCTTTTTTATCTTTTGGTCTTTCTATAAGCATCGGATTAGAGAAGAAAGCGGCAATAGATTCAAGGAAATGGACCCAAAAGTAAGAAGGGTAAAGAAGTTCTCGGAAGATTGCCGTTACATTTGTTTGCACTGAGAATCTTAGTTAAGGCAAAATGTGGTCGCAAGGGATTTGTCGGAATTCCTTAAGGAAATTTCGTTTATAAATTTTTGAAATAAGTAAAACATACCCCTGAATACAAATGAGCAAAACATGGATCCGGATGTAAATGAATGAAGCATGCCTCTAAATATTTAATTATGATATTGGTTACTTTTCTTGATGAGACTTTTTGAAATTCGAGACCTCCTGAGGTATATTCGATTCTTTATGTAATTTTAATCAAATTTATTTCCAGATACACAACAAATGGGCTGAATTTTATTTCAGTTTTTAATTTAAATTCTATTTCCATTAAAGGTACTTGAATTTTCATTACTTTGGCAAATTTAAAGAAATCATAAGTAATCATTCTATTAAGCGTCCCCTTAAAATTAGTTGCATTGTTATGGGCTGATTACATTCTTTTGAATTTTTCTTACAGTAGAAGTCAAAGCTGGATTAGGTTACCTGGCTACGCTTAAAACCTTGATTTGGAAAAATGTGTAAATGAATAATTTGTTTGAAATTTGGTGTCACTTGAATTAGAATATGCACATAAATTTTTTTCAGGATATTATTACAATAAAAAATTATTTAAAGCCAATTTTTTGTCATAAAGGAAGAAAGAAGGTCATTTTTTTCAAACCATCATCTTTTCATCAAAACAACTTTTTTTAATAACATTTTGTCTGCTTATAGTTAAAACTTCTCTACTGAGCCTTAACTAGGATATTTGAAAAATTCACATTTTCAGAGTTACTATTAATTAAAATAATTACTGGTGGTATTTTGTTAAAATTTTTCAACTCTGATATATATATATATTAAAACTAGCCGTTACCCGCTTTCACTGGGTATCTCATGATGCTGTATATATATATATATATAAATATATATATATTAGTGATATCTAAGTCCTAGCTTTAGGAATTCAATTGTATTGAAAAATACACTTATATCTGTAACTCTCACCTCTTGATATAAAAAGTTCTAAGCTTCTAATAAATAATTTCAAACAATCTTTTAAATTGAAGTAGAATAATTCTTTTCATTCTCGTAACCCAATAACTAAGTGAATTTCCGCAAAACCAAATTTATATGGTTCTCTTCTTCGTAAAATAAACATACGTGCCTAGTCTTAACCTAATAGAGCCAAAACGGAGTTTTTACTATCAATACACCCCGTAACCCCATTGGGAATAGATTTCTTAACGAACCGTTAGCAGATTTCAATTCAACAAAAGAAGCATGCAAACCAAATTTCATCATTATACATATAGTAGTTTCAAAATGGGAATGTTTTTATCAATATATACGCCCCAGTAAAAACTCTCTCCCCCAGGAGTCTATTTCCGTAAGATTATATTCAACAAAAGAAACATGCTTAACAAATTTCAAGTATTTGGGCCTAATAATTCAAAAGCAGAAAGTTTTTCTTTTACTCTCCATGATCCCTCGCAACCCCCCTTGGGGGTCGATTTTCACAAAAACTATTTGTTAGAGGAATTCTATTCCACACATGAAAGGAACATGTACTCCCTTTTTTAAGCAGGTAGGTCTCATAGTTTAAAAGCAAGAATATTATCTGTTAAACCCCTTAACCCCCGTAACACCCCTTGGGGGTCAATTTTCGCTAAACTCATTTTATCGTGGATTTCTACTCCGTTAAAGAAAACTGCTTACCAAATTTCAACAATGTATGTCTAATAGTTGAAAAATCGACATAATTATCTGTAAAGCCCTTTAATCCTCTGGAATGGATATCTGTTTTCTTAAAAAATATTTTTACTGTAGATCTCTACTCTATGAAAGGAACATACTTACCAAATTTCAAGTCTGTTGTTTTAATATTTCTGGAGATATCGTGAAGAGTGAAAGAGTAAGTCGCTTTTCTCCTTTATTTATATAGATATGAATAAACCCCCATTTTAAATTATAGCTTCAAAAATCCTATTCAAGATCTGAAGATAAGATGTAACAATGAGCTATCCGCAAAGTCTATCCTCTCTAACTCGGCCCACTCAAATTGTCCCATAGAGCTAGAACAACTCATCTCCTCAAGTAAAAGTTCTTTCTAAATATCATGTAAATAGTCAGTGTAACAAAGAATAGGGTTTTTTTTGTTTTGTTTTTTTGTTGCAAGTTTCCTTATTACTGTTGCTTATCTATTAGGAAACATTAGAGGATTTATCTTTTGAGTTTGAGATATTGCATCTCATTTAAGGTAAGTACACACTATTTATTGTTATTTAGTTTGTCTTAACTAGGTTGGAAAATCAAGTCTAAAGTTTAAAGAAATAAAACTAAATTATTACAAATATTTGTTTGTAATCATTTCGTGTCCGATTTAATGGCATCTCAATCCTTGCTGCGTTCGGATCCCCCCGCCCTCCAACGGGATCTGTTCAATGAGAGTGACCTCCACCTCAACTAACACGAGGATGAGTTACCGCGACAAATTCAAAGCTATGCATAGGTTAAAGTATTTTTTGAAGCATTTTTCATAAGAAAAGATAATGTTTTGAAAATATGGTATATTTTCTTCTTTTTTCACCAAAATGTGTTATTTTTTTCTTTGTAATATTTATAAGACGCCGATTGGGTGGCATACTTGGTTTGTCGCTGGCCTTCTACAGCCAAGGTTGCGGGTTCGACTCCGGCCCAAGTCGGTAGATTTTGATGACGCAGAAAATTGACAGCGTACATGTCGTATGATTATGCGGCATGTAAAAAATTACTCGAGTGCTCTCGGCAAATTTTAAAATAGTATTTAGTACAATTCCGCATCGTCAGAGCTCAGGTGCCTCTCTTTGGAGAGGAAACTTGATATCAAAATTACTCGCGGCAATTCGTATCGCCTATATGGTGCCATACTAAAAAGTGAAACAAGCTCCTGGGGTCTGCAAAGGTAAAAATACCAAAATCCGCAGCCCTATTAGGAAAAAAATACTTATAAAACAATTGCATGTGTATATTCTTATTTAAATGATACTAAATAAAAAAAATTAAAAATGTCCATTCAAAATCATGACTCCAAACTTATTCGTGGCTGCAATAGCCTCGTGATCTATTTATAGTATTTTTAAGCAACAACCTGTTAAAAATCGCATAAAAAAATGGAAATATTTTTGAAAATACCGTAAATATATGAATTAAACACGTAATCTATATTTTCTCGGTGAAATTATTAAGCCTCAGACCATTAGAGCTAGTACCCGTCAACATCAATCATTCGAATTCGTTTGAAATTAACGGTCGTTTGAAAATCCACTTTAATTCTCGAAACTATTCAAAAGCAGCCACACCACTCTCCCACGGAAAGGCAGCGAAGTAATCGCCAGGTTGTGTCCCCTTCGTATAATAATCTCTGGTACCAAATTATTTCTCTGGATCTCCCATTAACCTGCAGCGTTTGGATCAAGCGTTGCTCCTTCAACCGTAAATAACAGTTGAACGTGACTTTGCCACACCCTATGTTCAGCACCTGCACACCCTTTGGGCTTTCCAGCTTTAACTTGGAAACTTTTATCGCCCCTTGAGTTGGCGAGTTGCATCCGATAGAAGTGGACAACTTTGCCGAACTGCTGCCGGCGATTGGGCAGTTGCATTACTTATTGCCACTCTCGGCTCAGACCTCAACGTGTAAATCAAATCGAAAATGGGAAGAATACTTTCATTAACTAAAACTCTAACTTTGTCTGGGATAAAGCTTTTAACCAGAGGTCAGATTTATTAAGGAAGTGGATGATAAGCTTTCTGAGTCGTTTTATTAATAGGGTTGTGGGTTTAGATCGTTCCGCGGCTTAGGCTAGAGGCGCAGGCTTAAAATATTGCATATTTCTGAAGGAGGAGGCAGTGAAAGCATGGTTAGAGATTATCTGATATACACACATAGATATATACATATCTATGTACATACACACACACATATATAATATCTTTCTTTTGTTGAATATTCTCATACCATTAAATAATTTTCTTATATATACTTGAATTAATTAATGACGCCCTTACTGTGTGGCCCAAATTATAGCATTTTATATTTCTTCATATAATCGATAATTATTAAATATTGCTTTTATCTTTTTATTATCTTAAAATGCTTTCAATTGTTTTAGCATATTTTCTCACTATTTTCAGTGGCCTCGATATCCTAGCAATCAAGATCACGGATTCGTGGCAAGCGTGTCTTGAGTTCGAGCCTAGCACCGCTGAAGAACCACCGTGTAGATTGGATTGATACACGTTAAATCTGTTGAAGCTCATACGTCCTCCCATTGGTGTGGAAGTTAGGAAAAGAAAGTGTCAGCTAAAGTTTCATTTTGACCCTGGTTCAAATTTACGAGGTTCTTCGTCATTAGGCCTTTCGTGCAGCTTTTTAATGATACGTAATTTTAAAACTCACTCACTATCTTGATCTTCCAATAACTTCCTTTTATCGAGAACATTTATAAACCTCATGCACCACACAATGTATCGTACGGTAGCTTACAGCACAAATGAAAGAAGGAAGGTTTACAATTTCCATGCCTTCTCCGGGATTTGAACCCAGGTAATACGGCACAGCCGTCAGCGTCATTAACCACTACACCGGATAGGCGGCAATATTTTTCTGCTGCACAATGATAACATGTTTATAATTGTAAAAGAAAATAGGATTGAGATATATTCGAAATCCGAAACATGATTCATAAATTTATTTCTTTATAACGTATGTATCTTCAAAATCAACTATTTGTTCCCAACCTACAAAATATCAATTGAATATAGCCTATTTTAATTCAACTACAAAGTTTTTAATTGTAGTTATGGTATGTAATAGCAAGGAAAGGTTTTCAAATATAGCTCTTTCTCTTTGCTTTGTGTACCATCTTTCTTATTATTTTAATAAGAGCATAATAATGGTCAGATGCGTTATACAAACATTTCTTATATGGGCGGGGGTTACATTCTAAAAAAAACACGTAAACGAATACGCCGAGGGGTTATCTCCATGAAAGCATAACAAAAAATCTTTTGGTCTATTGGAGGGAAGGGATGGGAACATCCATCCCCAGCGTGTGATACTGTTAATGGTAAAAAAAAAAATTATTATTATGTTTATAAAAATGCATAACTTATTTTTAAATATTAATTTATTTCTATTTTTGGTATTTTTTATTTATTAGACTGATATTTGAATTTTAAAAAAAAACTACATTTTTATTTACATAAATTAAGTTTTGTAATCCTGCTCCTTTTGGTTCTTGCAATTGTTTTTAGAGCATCAATTAATACATAATTTCCCCACCATTAATTTTTAAAGAACAAACAGAAGAGTTCCCCTCTCACTACAGGGGATTTCTGTAAAACATTTTTTAAAAGATAAAAATCCCTCCCAACCCCACTAGAAAAAGAAGAAAAAAAAAGAAACAAGTGAGAATGCACCTCATTAGAAACAATTCTTAAAAATCCAGAAATAAATTATTTTCTGCTCCAGAAACTCAAACAACTTCCTCGGCACGTGAATCTCAAAAGCCAGTGTAACTTTGTACCAATCTAACTTGTAAATTGAGCTACTTAACTTCTCCAGGAAACTAAAACTTAAAAAAAAAGGCATATACACTGTTATTTTTACTGTTGACTTTCTACAGTGCGGAACCAACGCTACATACATGCATAATGCAATCACCTGAAGTATCGACAGTGATGACGCATCGCCCAATTTCTTCCTACAAAATCGCCCTCCCCTCCATTTATCCTCCCAGCCATAACCAACAGCCCCTCCAGCCCCCTCAGTCTTTCCTTTCCAGCCTGACGAAGCAAACCTTCATGACTGATGAAAATTACGCACTGGAGTTGACGTCGATGGATCAGTCTGCCATGCTAGTTACACGGACACATTGCGGACAAGTCTGCCCCATTATGATGAGGACTACGCTTCGTTGGATGGCGTTCGAGTTCGTTTACAGGGAGAATTCGATGCTCCCCTAGAATATCTGTTTCCGGACTCAGCATATTCGCACATTACGACGAGCGGGGTAGAGGGAGGTGACTATGAAGTTTAATGGTCCAATCAGTATGGAGGATTTCTCTTCCAGGCAGTCGAGTTCTGGAGGAGGTATTGATACAAGGGAGTGGTCACGAAGCTCAGGTATCTGCTGATATCGAGCTTGATGTAAGAAAAGTGTCCGTTTAGAGTACGAATGTCGTTTTTCTTTATGCAGGTGGAAAAAATATTCAAAATAATTATTATATTTATGGATTTATTGTTAGTTTTATGTAGTAAAATAAACAAAGATTAATTATTATTATGTTTATCAAAATGACATACGCTCTGGAGTTTGTTAAAATTTGATATGCTATTGTTAATTTAAATTGCCTTTAGGTAAATAAATGTCTTAGTCTGAAAGCTCGCAATAAAGAGGATAATAAATAAGGATTAAATCAAAAGAAATAATTTAAGCATTCATAATAAAAATACCAAAAAAAAATTATAGCGTTTCAGATATTTTATATATCGTAAAATCCGGTGTATAACACGCATCTTTACTTTCAAGCTGTAATTTTTAATTTTTAGGTATGATCGCAGTATAACTCTTATCCCTTTCTTACGAAGAAACATGAAATGTACGTGAGCATTGCTCTTATTTATTTGAGTCATTTATTCAAGGTATTATTAAAAGCTTTGGAAAAAATAGAATACTTCTAGATTTTTACAATTAGTTGACATGGTGGGAAAGTTCCCCACCAAAATCTATTTACTTTTATTTTTAAAAATCACTTTTTATACACAATTTGAAAGTTTTTGAGCATCATCTTACTTTATCAAATTATGTATGATTTAGTACCCTTGAAATTAGTTACTTTATTCACTTTGCAAAAATCACGAAAACTTTTAAATTATTTATTTATTTTTTTTATTATTATTTTTTTTTTACAATTGAAACTTTATTGAAGAGATTTGAGCATCGGCTGACTTTATTAAATTACGTATGCATTAGGACCAGTTTTCAAAATTGTAGTATTTTTTAAATCATTGTTTTTCGCAGCTTAGTCTAATTTGGCTCTTGTGCCATAAAATCAAACAATCAATCAATTAATCTAGATTTACAACCCTTGTAGTTCACAAAGAATGTCATTTCTTTTAAATAAACAGCATTTCAATATATGTAGCAGTATGAATATTATATAAAGATGGAAATCAAGAAGTCTTCAAAGAATCATGTTACACTCGGGTCAAGCTAATCTTAGATGAATCAAGTTATAATATAGCACAATGCTTCTCAAACTTTCAATATTTCTGACCCAATTTTCAATCATAATTTTCATCGTGCAAGTCCCCCTCCCTCCATACAATAACAATATACTGAATGCAAAAAAAGTGTACATCAACGGTAAAGCTACCATATGACTTAAATTTTAAGCCGTACAAGTTATCAAGATAAGAAGACCCTAGTAATTATTAAACTTGTTTTAATTTAATATTGATAAATTAATTATCAAAATTTGAGTAGTTTCATAGATTTATAAGTATATTATATCAGCGCAAATGTGTTTGTAATTTGTACTATGTCAGGATGTTTTTTGATCGTTTCCTTTCAGTAAATTAATACTTATTATATATATATATATATATACATTTTCATTTTTGACTTTTCAATCAGCTCCCCCCCCCTTCCCATAGGGATATGACACCCAACTAGGGGAACGCGTCCCACAGTTTGAGAAACACTGGTCCAGCAAGTTAGTCTTAGAAAAATCAATTTATTGTTTGATTACTCTGAAAAATATTTTATCAATTTCATTATTTAAGTCTAAATTATGGAAAATAACATTCCAGTAAAATATTGTAAATATATTTTCCCTTTTGAAGCTTTTGGTGAATTTAAATTCAATACTTTCATATATTATTGAAATTAAACTATAAAACCAAAGATGAAATCATTTATAATGGTACTAAAGTGAGCGTCCATGATTTGTAAAAATGTCGCTTAAGGTATCCGAATATTTGCGACAACTTTTTCTTAAAAAAAATTAAGGTATGGGGATTTTCTGTGGTTTTTTTGGTTTGTTTAGTACATTTTAAGAAAATTTTGCTGAAATTAAGAAGAAAAAAAGGAATTATTATTACTGAAATGGGTAAAAAATGACAAAAAATAACATAAACGCGGCCCATTCTGTACCAAAAGTTTAAGAACAAATTTTCAATTTGTCAATTCTGATGTGTTGCTATGCTATTCATTTTTAAAATGACCTTCAGGAAAAGAGATATTTTAATTAAAAAATAACTAGAGCCCTTTATCTTTGTTATTACATGAAATTGCTTAAAAAAACAGTGGTTATATTCACATAGGGGCTGTAAATTCTGTAATAAAACAGTGATTGATAAATCTGAAGGTTAAAACAATTCTATTATTATACAGAACATACACAAAAATTCAGTTAATTCTTTTCAAATGTTTTTTTAGTAATCGCTGGCCCTGCTTGTGCATTTAAAAAAAACACATTTCGAGTAAAACACGTTTTAAAGTATGACACACACACCACCACCACTTGCTTAAAGTAATGACATCTGCTTTTACTAAAACACTTGTAGTTTTTGTTCTAGAGAACGGAAAATAATAAACTTGGTATTTTTATAAAGCTAATTAGGTAGGCTATAAAATAAAATTATAAAAATAATTTGCAATTTTTAGCATAATTAATATTTTAGGGTAGTCGGATACCTATAGAGAATATTCATATAAATTTCTAGGAAATTATGAATTAATATGTAAAAATTTAATACTGTTCAAGAAATAGTTTCGAGAAAATATTGCATTTGTAAAATCAGAAAAAAGCACAGTAAAATAATAAAAGAAAAATATATAGAATACTGTTATATTGTATTATGCGTATAAAAACAGGATTCCGCATATTTTTTGTACTCCGGTATTTAAAAGAAATAAATCAACATTCACTAAGGAATTTAACACTTAAATTACAAAATCTGGTAGAATTCTGTAAAATAAGATACAAAATGCGATAAATAATATATAAAACTCTGTTGTCAAAGATAGTGGAAATTTTTTTTAATATGACTGGAAATAAAAAGGGCTACATCTAATATCACTCACTAACAACAAAATTAATAATAGTTAAAAGCTTTACAAATACCATATTGTGTGAAATTAGCACTCTACAATTTTTATTGTAATCATAAAGGATTCTAAAAATAGGAACTAACAACTTTTACATTAATTTGCATTTCTCTCTGTCTTGTCATATTTATGCAGTTTTTTTTCATGCTTCACTTTATTTTCTAACATAGTTTTATCATTTTTTAAGTGTGTTTGCCACCATCCTTATTTAAGAATTCTCTATAGACCAATTTTTAATTTTTACTTTTTCGTAATTCTCCAGTTTATTTCTTCATTTCTTTAAAAATCACAAAGCAACTTTGGATTTCCTTTGTAACTTAATTTATTGTGATTCTAGAATTTATTCTGTCTGATCTTTTTCTGACTTATGTTGGTGCGCTGTGAGATTACTACTAATTTTGAATTTTTCCTAGTCCTATTTAGGTATATTATTTACTTATATTCTTGATCCTTTGATAGTGTTATTATCTGAGAGTGACATATTAGATTCGTATGGCTTGCACAATTCTGAATGCTAAATAAATAAATCTGATATTTGTGTAAGGTACCTTATATATATAAAACAATCTTAAAGGATACAACTAATCAGTTAATGTTGCTATGAATTGACCAGAATAGCGTACAGTATTCAATCGACATCTAAAGGCCTTAGTAACAAGTACCCTTTCATCGAAGTGTACTAAATGATAATTCAATGCATTATTAACTTATTATTTTTGCTTGTGTTATTATGAAAGACCTGGAGAATAATTTATTTGATCCTCCAGATTTGATGAATGAAATGTCGAAAACGGCCATGAATTGAATATACAGAATCATACCAAATCTCGGTTGAATAAGGAGGATTCTTTTGAAGTTCCTTTGCATAGCATTGTGGAGAAAGGAATGCAAATTAATATTTCCTATCAAGATGAAATTCAAAGTCTTGTAGAATTATTTCGTGTAAAGGTTAGCCGCTATCGATGTTGCATTTAAGGTTGCAAGAATTTACACTTAGATAATAGTAACACACATGTTCGTAGAAGCTGGAAAATGAAGGTTCAGACATCGACTCAGATTTCAATAAAGCTTTTGTTCATACCGCAGGAAATTATGCTAATATTTTTTAATAAACATATTTAAATATAATTTTAACATCTTGTAAATGTTACGACGGTATTCAGAGTATTATTAGTATGTGAGAAATTCGATTTCAAAAAGGTTGAAAACAGAAAAATATTATGTACAAAACAAATTATCAAATTTAAGGACAAAATTTCTTTAGCTTATTACTTTGATAATTAGTGCATTTTTTTAAAATTCTAATATTCTAATGTAAAGGTTAATTTATAAAAATGAAAAAAAACAAATATTTTTTTTTAAATATATAAATAAATAATTCAAGTTACTTTCAATTTGAGATGTAAGCAAAAAAAAAAAAAAAAAGCCTCAATTTGTAATAAAAAAATGTATTAATAATTCAAGAAAAAAATTAAAACATATAAATTGCAACCGAATTACTTCACGAATGTAAGAATTTTATTTTAAATATTAATCACATCACATTCGAAGTCATCTTAGAGATAGAAATGAGGCCACGGTAGCCTAGTGGTCAAGGGTGACTGTGTGACGGTAGCCTAGTGGTGACTGGGATATCATGAGTTCAAGCCCAGTAACACTGAAGATCCGCCGTGTAGAGGAGAAACTCGTGTTAAATCTGTCAAGAGCTTAAACGTCCTCCCGTTGGTGTGGTGTTGTAGTTAGGAGAAGGAGATGCCAGCTCAGGTGTCGTCCTTGTCACTTGACCATAGTTCAAAATTACGAGGTCCGTCACCGAAAGCCCTCGTATAGCTGAACAGTGCGACATTAATATTCACAGTAACTAGAGCTAGAAATTTGGTTCTACACAATTTCTCTAGGAAAACGCAAGTTTCTTTATTTCTGAAGCATTGAAAACGTTATTATATAAGAAAAGAAATAAATTAGTTATGTTAAAATCTTTGTTTATTTGAATGAACAACTTCGGAATTATATTATCAGCTTTATATTATCAGTGTATTATTTGATGAAACAAAATAAATTCCATAATAAGTTAAAGCTAAATATAACACAGTTAGCCTTATATATTCCTTTATTAAAAATAGTTCATAAGAAGGTGTTAAAAATCCAATTTAAGTAGCTGCAAAATTTCTGCATTCAAGTTTACATTCAATGTTAATGTATTTTATCACTGCTAGATTTGAAATCAAATTTACATAAAAAATAATATTAACGCAAATGCTTTAAGATGTAATTTTTAATTCTGTATCATTCACCAGAAATTTAATTGAATTTTTCATTATCTATTCCGTTTTCTGTATATCGCTATTATTAAATTCATTCTTTTGACGTCTACAATGTTTTAAAGACATATCAGGGAGAAAAAACGTTCCATCGCTCGCTAATATGATCTCTTAGAGATTTCTAAGAGATCTCTTCTTATAAATTCTTCCAAATGATATACATCATTTTGCGTAAATGTATGAGTATTATTTACAGTTTCTATCCTTTGTTAAAAATTTGTCATTTTAAAATACGATATATATTTTTGGTGCATGCTTTTAAAGTATATTTTCATTATATAAAAATTTAATAAACGATGCATAAATAATTGCCATTGATTTATGTATTAAAATTTTAAAATGATGAGAACAGCTGTCCTTGCATTTGTAATGCTGACGGATCCAATGCAACTTAATAAATTAAATAAATTGCAAAATGTATTTATTTTCTGAAATTGCTTGAACTAGTTCTATAGATGTAACAGATAAAACCTGTCATAATAAATACACAATAGCTAGTTTTATAATAACAATTTAATGAATTAGCTAATATGCGTTATCCTCCATTCCATATTAATAGTAGCAAGTTAATATTTAAATGGGAATTTTCGGCAAATGTAGTTATAATTTATGTTGTAGCACTAAATTGCAAAGCCTTCAATTAAAATCATTGTTTCGATGTCTCTTTCAACTTAAAAAGGTTAACCTAATTATTCAGAAATATAACTGTTTTTCTTATTACATCCGGGGATCGGAATCACTGAATGAAACTCCTTTCAACTCTTATCAAATTATTATTCAACTTTGTGTTGTACACTGGTAAATTTTATGTCAATTACATATCAATTCATTGTAAAAGAAGATAAAAGGAAGATAATTTTTTATGCCAGAATTCAGTTGCGATTGTCAAGTTCCTGATTTATCAAAAGAAAATGGAAAAGTTGCAGACAGATACAAAATAATTTTTAAGTGCAGCAGAATGACCATATCACACATAGCGTTTCTCAAACTGTGGGCGTGTCCCGCTTGAGGGTCGTGATAACTCTGCCAGCATATTGAAATGTCGAAAACTAAAGATTATTTTAAAAAATTACTAACTTACTAAAATAAACAAACAAAATAAATTTTGAGAAAATAAAAAATAAATAAAGACACTTTTACACTGATATAATGCACTTAGAAATGTATCAGTACTGCACAATGTATTTTATAATAATTTTAGCAATACTAAGTTAACAAAAAGTTTAATAATTACCAGTGACACCAAAATCTTGTCATATACAAGGTTTTTTACAAAAATTAACACTTCACTCACAGTTTATAATTAATCCCTTGACTACCGATTAAAAGTTACGCAATTCGCTCCCCAATGCCATCGTTTTCCAAGTAGGCGTGCGTATGTGATGTATTGGAGGGAGGGAAGGAAAACAATAGATAAAAGCAAATCCTCTGAAATAAGTAAATTCTTTGAAAACACTGTCAGTTCCCTTTTATTGCATTTCATTGCCGTCGGAGTAATTTTATGAATAGCAGTGCACTGAAAAGATCATACTTCGGAAAGACGTATATATACTTCCAGTGGAAATAACGCTTTTGTTGAAAGAGGCGTTGATATACGCCCTTAAGAGGTTTAAGTCGTATTGTAGCTTTAGCATCTAAGTATAGTATTACTGAATTAAACTCATTGTTAGTGTATGGAGGGGGGCACGATGAAAATTATGATTGAACTTTGGGTCGCATATATTGAATGTTTGAGAAGCAATGCCATATTAAGAAATGGGAAACGTACTTTCGAAAATATTCATCAAGGTGAATCTTATACTAATATTGATTCTTTGAAAAACTAAACTGTGCACGTAAATGCAAAGAGTGAGGACAAAAATTTGATAAACTTAAGACAGATTTCTCTTAGCGGAAGAGATACCTTTGGAAATCAATTATTCGGTTTTCTAAATTTTGGAAAATAACCCATAAAACGACATTAATTTAAAACAGAGTAAGAAGGCAATAATAGTGACGTGTTGATAGTTCTACCCTAATGCAGTATATTTTCAGTACTAGTGTATTTTAGAACTTTAATTCATTTTATAAATAATTTTTTAAATATATATACTTTTTTAATATTTAGAGAAATATTATGTCAAATATTTCTGCTGAACGGGGAATGTGGATCATATAAAGCATTGCTTAACTCTTTTTCACAGCCCTAAATAAGTGACAGCTTTAGAAATCAAAATAGTTCTCCAACTTAGACCAATGATTCTTCCGATATTTTCAGATATTGTAATTTGTGTTTTTGCTTAATCTTAGTAGGATATTATTTTGCATCATTTATTTTACTTATATTTTGGCGGTTTTTGATAAGTTTTTTAGAATCCAATTTCATTAGTCTTCATAGTCTTCTTTCATTAGTCTTCATATATATATATATATATTTAAATATGTATAAATAAATCTCACAATTCTACAACTAAGCAAAAATTCGAAATGATATGAATCCTAGAATACAAAATCCCATTTTAAAATATCAATGGCGAATATAAAAAAATTATAAAGATCCATCGTTTTCAAACAAAATTAAGAATTTAAAAGATAAAATTTATAAAATATTCCAGTGCAACCTTGGAATTAGAACCGATAAGTGGGGTTAAATTAGTTTGATGGTGCCAACCTTCCCCCTATTGCAGCTTGGTAAGCTAATCTGGAACTATCCAAATTCTCAAACATTAAAAATTTTAAAAAGTTAATATCTAAAAAATTAAGCTATTCGCCATCGCATTCTGAAAAATATAACATAAAAATGTTAAAATTTTAAAACAACTATGTGCTTAATATAACTGAACCATAAAACTTTAAAAATGATGCACCAATCTTTGAAATAATCGTACAGAAGGGGAAAAAACCCTCAAATTTGAAAATTCAAATTAAGAACACAGTACATATATATTCACAAATGAAATACCTTAAAACAACAACACACATTGCATAAATCATCAAAAAATCACCCCAAAACCTTCTATTAATACATCAAATTGAAGAATGGTATCAATTTCTTAAAAAATTTTCATTTCTCCTACATCAATCACAACTCCTACATTACTCTTAATAACTACTAACATAAATCAAATTTCATCATGCTATTATTATTACCTGTTATCATGTAGCTATTATTTCTTGCAAATATATTTCCTGTAACTGCAATTTATTTTGGAGATAATTATCTTATATTTATTGGATTATGTTAGTGGTCATACATATAATTAAACATACTTATTTACACTAAAAGATTTCATAAAAATATCACGTTCCTCTTTTTGTCCAGAATTCATGATAATCGCCTAAATTTCCTCGTCCACAGCATATCTCATTGAATGATTAAATGCTACAATTTAAAGTACGTTGGTTTTTTAAGCAATATTTTTCAAGAAACCTTAACCCTGTTGAACTGAAAAAGTTTGCTTAGTCAGCTAAAAATAGGTGAGTCTTAAGCTCTGCCGTTTATAAAAGGAAAAAGATGTGTTCCTGTAGATTTCAAGTTTCAGTTGGTACTTTTGTAGAGCAACCTTTAAAATTATTTTTAAAAATTCGAATCGTGTGACTTATACAAACAGATATTCCAAGGAAATTGTTTGTGCAGTATATATCTTTTTCAAAATAATATCCTTTTCACAAGAAATGTAAAATTGCAACAACTGGAGAAAAGATGAGAAGTGATAGAATGACTCAGATATATTAATGGGACGAGTTTGTCTGGGATGACAAAAATATCTGCATTTTAAAATGGTAGAATATATTTGATATTTTATGATCTCCATG